>JANAVB010021463.1:0-86655 GCA_029216955.1 Iris pallida
GTGGCCTTCATATCTCGCTTTGTTGCGGTTTTTTTCAAATAACCCATGTTGCAGTGGCAGCTACGATCTGGTGGCCATGGGATGCGGATGCCTATGCCGCAACTAGCTCGGGGAAGTTGTCGCCCCCTTGAGTCATTCTGCAGCGCTAGGAAAGAACTCTCCAAACCTTGACATATAGGTCCCCCTGACAGAGGATGTGGTTTCGGTTTCCGATTGACGATCAGAGCAGCATATGCATGTTGAGGCAAGGCTGAACCCGATTGTGTTGAGGGTGTCATCAGTGGGAAGGATATTGTGCAGGGCTCTCCAAATGAGGAATGACCACTTCTTGGATGCATGTCTGCCAGAAGGCTGCGATAGTTGGAGAAGGCGCAACATTACCTAGGATCACCTTTCTGGTTGATCGAACTGAAAATGATTCGGTGGCTGCGGGCTTTAACTGGAGCTTGTGCGGCCTACCCAATCGTCAATCCGCTTCGTCGGATTCTATCGACCGCCTCTGGTCCGACCCAGACCCAGATCTTGTTCTAATTCTATTTGTTGTCGGAGGGGTCCCACAAGTCCTTGATAGTGTTGTTACTAAGGGCAGCAAAATATTAGAAGCAAGGTGTCTCCGATCCAACGTTCAAGAAATAGCGTTGAATCACCATTGCCCACCTGTAGGCGAATCGCGGGTTCGACAAGAGCCTGACTGATGGAAATGTGCCGCCAAGCCGCTGAGGATTTCCTGTTCGAGATGGCCGTCGTCAGGTGGATGTGCTTGAAGTATGTGGCCTTCATGAAACTGGTCCACAAGTTCTGACTCGTGTAGAGCTTCTACCACAGTTTCATCGAAAAGGCATTAACGATGTGGGAGTTTGGTGAATCCCAGGCCTCCCTCCCCAGTTGGACGAGCCATGGTATCCCAACTAGCTCAATGGTGCTTGTCATGCCGCCGTTGTGTCCCCAGAGGAAGTTGCTAAAGATGCTTTTGATCGAGGAGAGCACTTTTTTGGGTAGGGAACACGCTGCCAGGGTGTAGATGGGAATGGATGTGAGGACGTGATTGATAAGGATCATCTTGCCTCCTGGGATGGGGTAGCATTATGTCAACCCTCGAGTTTTTTTCAGATGCGATTGATCAGGTTCTCAAAAATAACGGCGTTGGATTTACCGTACACGAGGGAGCATCCAAGGTAGTGGTAATGGGGATGCTTGATGGAAAATAAGGTGGTGTTGGAGAGGCTGGCCGCGTGCTCTCTCCTGATTTTGTGGTGGATATAGATAACACTTTTGTCCGGGTTTACCTTCTAGCCCGAGCATGTAACACCCCAGTCCCAAAATACTTAGGACCAAGTCGTAGACATGCCAGCTGCATACATACGAAGCATACACCCATATACGGAAACCTCGTATGTATACATAAGCTGTAAAATGCAGTAAACCACAACTAACTAATCGCATCCACAAAATAAGGGAATAAAAAATACATATAATGAATTGTCTTGGTACAATATGTTGGGTGGAGACAAATCCACTACCAACGAAAATAAAAAGGAAGAAGTACATGATATAAAAAAGGATTAAATAGAAGTAGCAAGGAGGAACCAAGTTACGTCATCTTCGAATAAATGGAAAAGACTACGATCCCGGCTAGGATACCTGCAGAAGACATGAACACACCTGGAAAATAACTAGGTCCTCAGAGGAACGTAACAAGATACAAGAAGATGCCATTATAACTGCAATGTAAACACTATAAAACTACAACACAACTGGGTCCCTAACCGTCTATGTGATATGCACTTTGAGGACAACGTTCTATGGAGGGGCTGTAAGATTCACGCAAGTAATAAAGAGGGCCGTCAAGTAGCGCTCATCCGAGACACTATCGGTCGGGCAGTAAGTAGCGCTCATCCGAGTCACTATCACACATAAATGTGTAAAAAGTAAATATAGCCCCTACGCTAGTAGCTATCCACTTCCTCCAATAATACTATACATGCATCGCAACCACGACACACCAAACGTGTCGTTTCCAACACGGTTTATATTCAATAACTGTCAAGTCCTCTAACATGCATCTATTGACAGTTATTCCTATGCATGCGCACAGGGGATCAACCAACACGCAAGTGACCTTTACATGTTACTCACCACTCACACACAACTCGTGTTACCTTCATGACAAAGTTAATGACATGCACTCTATTGACGGTAGTCTCTTAACTCTAGGTCCATAAGCAAGAAAAAAATAACTGGAAATAAAAGTGCAGAAAATAATAACAGAATAATAAGATGCAACTAAATGTAAGCAGTAAATATGGCAAGGTATCTTGCCTGGTGTTACGCCTGGTGTGGTGCAATGATCCAACAAGTCCTGTTTTGTCCAATGGCCGGGGTCGATATGTGAGGGTCCGGTATTTCATGAGAAAGAGAAATGTGTGATCAGTCGTGATCAATGGTGATAATCGAAGGAGATTTTGTGGAATAGCAAACGATTTGTAGTAAATATTTATAATAATTGAAAACTAGATTTTTATTATCAAAACAATTTTTTTAAATAAATATATACTTGAAAAGTCAAAAATCGTTGTTCAGCAAAAAAAAATATGCTCATAGATAGGAAACAATATTATGTTAGTTAAAGATAATTTAGATATTTATTTAAAAATACTTTGAAATTACTCTATAAATTGGAGACTATTTTTCTTATTCAACATAATTTATATAAATACATAAGAATCTAAAAACTAAAAAGTAATTTTTTTTGTCAAAATAATTTGTAGGTTAAAATCTACATATAAAATACCATAAACTAACTTAATGGAAAATTTCTCACAAATATTAAATATATTGATAATTTTATTTTGTATATTTCCAAAACTAAGAATAACATTTACTACAAATAAATAATAACACAAGATAGTATATTACCACTAATATTACATTTAGATATTATCCGCAAAATATAAACAAAATAAAAGAAAAGAAAAGTAAAAGTAAAAATAATAGGTAACAGTAGCATCTTCTTCATTTGTGTTGTCTCCCTTGAGAAGCACAAAACGAAAAGAAGAATTAAACCAACAACATAGAAGTAGAGAGAGTGAGTGTGAGAAAAAAGGAAGGAGGTGATTTAAGAAGTTTTCTTCTCCAGTGAGAAGAAACCGAGTGGGAGAAGAAGAAGGAGGAAGAGGGGAGCGGGAAAGGGCTTACAGAGGGAGGCTCCAGCATCGACGGGAAAGAGTGGTGAGGTCGGAGACGCGCGGGAAGGCGATGGAGCAGCGGCCGTCGCGCTGGCGGAGGACTAGCAGCTACGTGGTTGGTCGCTGGAGCAGATCTGGGCTAGGGCGACGCTACTGTCGACAGCGAGGCCGGCCGGTCCTGGTTACCGGTGACGAACGAGGCAGTTGGCGCCCGACGTGAACCCAGGTGACTGATTTAGGTTTCCTGATTTTATAGGTTGGGTTGGGGATTTTTCTTTGGGTGTTTTAATTTATGGGTGGCGGCGATGACCGCGACGGGATGGCCGTGGATGGTTGTGGAGGTATTGATGATGGTAAGGGTGCTGTGCAGCTGCGGCCGGGTCTGGTCGTTGGAGCCCAGTGGGGTCGACGACTACGACTGCGACCAAGCGATGACCCGAATTTCTGGTGGTAGAGGGTTGTGGATGGCGGGGATGAGCAGGAGTGGCCAGGATCGATGGTGGTGATGATGCGGTAGCGGCGATGGCGTTTGTTGTCAGGTTGATTGGGGGTTTCCAGTGGGTAGCTGCGGTGGCGTTTGGGCAGCAGCAGGTTGTCGGAGAGAGGATGGATGCGGTGGTGGCGGTCTGAAGGTTTAGGGAGGAGGAAGCCGTGGATGGCCAGGTGTCGAGGAGGGTTAGAAGGTGGCTGTGGTGACGGTGGTTGCGTGTTGATGGTGCTAGCCGTGATGTAGTTGAACATAGGCGAAGGTGTTTGTTCGACGATGGGAAGTCGGACGTTGGAAGATGATGGAGTCTGAAAATATGTCCTGCGAGACACGGGACGAGTCGGTGTCCGGAACTGTTGGACACGTATGCAGAATGTATTTGTAAAATATAATACATAGTGGATAGGAAAAAGGGGACACGGACACGATGCACATCTGGTTGTGGAGTTGATGACTTGTGGAATTTCTAGGAAGGGAGAAATGGGCTCTCCTTATATAGGAGGTGGTGCTCCTAGATGGATAAGGATTTGGACAATTTAAATTCTCATGTGGATAATTACTCTTTTTATTCGAATCGATCCAAATTGTTATAGATAAAATCTAATTTAATTTAAAACATTTTAAAATAAAGACGATAATCCGATATTATCTTTCCAAATTCCAATTATCATAATCTATCAAATATTAAATCAAACTAAATTTTAATATCTTTTTCATAAATAATAAAATATGATAATATTTTATTTCAAAATTATGATAATTATTTAAATATTTGGAATACATTTTTATATAAACTACTTAGAATTAGCTTTCGTAAAATCAAGTGGACATGAAATATATTTCATGTCACTCGCACATAAAATATATTTACATAAAACAATAAATTTTTAACTTATCACTTATATTTGTAAAATATCATTAAATAAACAACGTTTGCCAAATTTAATGCGTCGTAATAATTCAAATATTAATACTAAAAATCTTTTAATAGAATACTTGTAAAAATATATCAGCTTGTATATTTGTACGCGACGTACAAATACGAAATTGCGTACTCATACGCGACATATAATTATAAAAACAAAAACATAAAAATTGATACCAAATTTATATATAAAAAAATCGTAGTATAAATTAAGGGGTTTTACATCCTACCCAACTTAAAAGAATATCGTTCTCGAAATTTAGGAATAGGTAGTGTTTTGCGGTTTACGGGGTAGAAGGATTTTGATATGAAAACATGACCAAGCAATGTAGCGAAACAAATAGAAAATTTAGAAATTCGTGATCTAGATAAAGAATCACGGATATGGCTAACTAATGTAAGAAGGAAATGATTAAAGGTTAAAATTAATTGAGATAACATGCATTAAAGGATAGTAGGATATCAAGAAATATAATTTAGTGACCTTGAAGATGTAGTTCTTAGATAGAATATAGTCGTCTAGGTTTAGTATATAGTTAAGGAAACGATTGAATCATTTTCAAGTTTCAAGGACGATTAGTAGGGTGCGATAATGAATCTAGGCTAGAGAAAAAGGTAACTCAAGACGGGGATATAGTCACATTGGGTGGTTAGTGGCTAACTATCTTGGCAATAGATGGTGGGCAACTAGGGGATATCAAGTACGAGTGTTGTCTTTCTAATATAGGCAAAAGATGAATATTAACGAGTTCGAAGAAGATATTATCGAATACGAATAAGTGGTTCAAAGACGACTGAAAATTTTCAAACAGAATTGCCAAGGCAGTCGCGGATGAGACTCTTGGGGCAAGTTTAACTATGTCTCCATCCACGTAGAACAATATATGAAAAGCGAACCGAAGTGCACTAGGTTGATCAGACCATCATGCACTGGCTCTGATTAGACTGTATGTTAGTGGAGTCCTCCAATAATAGACTGTCCTTGATCATGCTCGATAAAAGGATTAGCTTGCAAAACTGGGCTAAACTAGCGGCATAAGTCAAGCTAGTTCAAAAAGAAGCATGAGAATAATGCAAGAAAATACAAATAATCCAAGTATCTAAGTCTTGTCCGGTGTTTGTGCCTATAAAGGCGTCCTACTATCTTCTTGGTTAAGGTCAAAGTGAATGTTAGGTTGTGAGGCATCAATCCAACTTAAAAGAGTTAAACTTGTAGTGTGATGGGACAGTGGGTCAAGCAATCGAGATAAAGCACCAAGTTAACCATTTAAGGAGTTAAGTAGGTCATAATCATATATAGGGTTGAAAGAATTGAGTCCAGATTCGGCCTCTAACTGAAGTTGGAAGGAAAATGGTATTATGGTATGGTTTATAGCTAGCCATTTCGACTCGAAAGTTGCATCATAAAAATAAAGTAGAAGGGGACGTATTTTAGTGTGACATGATATACCTACATGAATGTGGGCTCGTCTAGGTCTTGCATATGGAATTTGTTGGATGGAAAAGCCTAGTGTTGTGCTCCAAATATCCAAGTCACGGTAAAAGACACAAAAGAATTTAAAATAGGAAGTGGGAGTTCATGAGATAATGATTAACGCACAAAATAAATGACCAAGCTAAAGCATAAAATAATGATAATTCAGATTCTAGTAAACCAAGGTAAAATAAATTAGAAATATAGTTTCTAGAGATATGATAGCCACTTAGATGGAGTATGATCAAGGAACAATCTAATCATTTCTCAAGTTTCAAATGGTTAGAAAGTCACGATAAAATCTAGATTTGAGGGAATGTCGAGTGAGTCAAGATTGAAATATAACCACATGATTTTGTAGATGACTAACAACACTTGTGTATATACTAGTATAATGGCCATGAGGGATATGGCAATTAGCGTGGAATCCTTCTAACCCATTAGGGTTATCTTGGTGGCCTATCATTAAAATTTAAAACTCAAGTTTCCTTCAAAAAGTTTCAAAATAAGTTTTCCAAAATGAACAACCATAAGGTGTATTCACTTCAAGCCATCTAATTTAATCATGATTAAAAGTTTAATCCCTACCATAAATCTCCAAGTGAACTTTCATCACCTTACTACTAAATTTTTTTCAAAATTTAACATTTTTACTCCAACTTTCAAACTCAAGAGTTCATAAATCATGAATCTATAAAATTTTAATATTACTTCATAACTTTAAACTCCATAATTTTCTCAAATAATCCTCAAGATAAATCCTTAGCATATCACGAGTAATATAAAATTTACCGCTCAATATTTTAACGCACTCATCTAAGTCATTCAAACATAATCACAACTTTTAAATGGTAAATTTCTTTAATCAACCAAAATAACTTTGCATCACATCATTAGTAACTTTTCCCAAAAATTGTAATATTAGCAATCTAACTTTAAACTCAATATTCAAATGATCTTATCAGTCATCAAATCATTTTTTTTTCAAAATTTCCAATCAATCTCGAATAAACCTTTATTTTGTCATAAATCAAATATATATATATATATATATATATATATATATATATATATATATATATATATATTTTAATATATATATATATATATATATATATATATATATATATTCTATTGTTAATCCAAATCTTAAACTCAAAATTTAAATAGGTTTTAACAATCATAATTCATACAAGAGTTTAAAATAGATCCTCAATTTGATTATAAATCCTTCAAAATATATTTTTTTAACCAAAATTCTTAATAACCTTACTTCAAACTTAAATTTCAAAATTTTACGAACTTATTAATTGTAAACCATACAACCCAATTTAAAACCTTACGAGTTTGCCAAGCTTATCAATCGCCCTCATAAATCTTACGACAGCATTAAATTTTAAAAATAATTCCTTTTCAGCTAACTTTATATCTCTTCAAGGATGTTTAGCTATAATCAAATGAACCATAAATATTTTTCAAAGACCTTCAAAATCAAAACTCAAAAATCAATTCAATTTCCTTTCTCAATTGTATATAGAATCCACTATCCTTTTCTAGACCAAATAAAGTTCTAACAATCCATCGAAGTTAATAATGTTGCTACTACCCAACTCGGAATTAACTAATCCTTAAGATCATACTTCTAGAAGAATATGGTTCCTCTTATCCTTATATCTTTATAACTCAAATAGGATCTCAATGCATACTAGTTGTCATTGTAATCCTTTTAGCCATGTGGTTGACCTATGAGTATATAATAGTGTGGTCATCCTTCTAACCATGTTTAAGCACAAGAAGATAATGGTATTGGTAGGAAGAGTTTAAGCAAGATGCAAAAATCAAAGGAGGCAACGGGAGTTCGGAGTTTGGAAATCAAGGAAGGTGATCAAGTATGTGGATGAGATTTCTAGACCATAATCCTATATTGCAGGCCCGTTCGGTACAGTCATGTAACTGAAACGACAAACTTGACCTACATGGACCACCACAAAAATATGTAACGTCCCAGTCCCAAAATACTTAGGACCAAGTACGTAGACATGTCAGCTACATACATACGAAGTATACACCCATATACAAAAACCTCGTATGTATACATAAGCTGTAAAATACAGTAAACCACAACTAACTAATCTCATATTATTTTAGTACTAATTGTTAGCAGTTAGCATTGGGTTAGTATGTTAGTTTTTCACTATTTTTTTCCTATTTTCCTATTACATTTTACAAATTGTTTGGGTTTCTCAACTCCCCTATAAATATCACACTTTCCTAAGTTCACAAATCCCCAAATCCCTAGAAGCTAACCAACCACAGTCGCCACCCTACTGTTCCCTTCCCGGCCGCCCATTCCGACCATTCCCAGCCAACTCTACGACTCCGGCCATCAGGACAAACAACCACCCGACACCGCCACCACCAATAGCCACCACCGCCACCACCAATAGCCACCACCCGCCACCACCAATAGCTGCCACCGCCACCACCAATAGCTTCCACTGCCACCACCAATAGCTGCCACCGCCACCACCAATAGCTGCCACCACCACCACCAAGACAGCCACCACCGCCACTATCAAACCACCACCACCACCATTTTTCATCCGGCCACCGCCTCAAAACCGACCACTGCCACCATTCTTCCACCGCCACCATCCAAAACTCACCGAACCACCACAAACCACACCAGCGTGAGAGTGAGGAGGAGATGTTACCTATCCTTTCCGCCGTCTCCGGCCAAATTCGGCGAAGCCGACCGCTGTCCGACCACCACTCTCGCCAACCCCCCCGGCTGCATCGCGCCGCCGGCGAGACCCGAACGCCGAGCCCTCCAGCCACCCTCTCCATCGTGTCCGCCTCCCGCCGGGCACTCCGCGCCGGAAAACCCTCGTCGTCCCTTGGCTGCTCCGCCTGACTGGATCCCCCTCCTCCGCGCTCCGCCACCCCGACCCGCCGTGACTGGAACCCCATCCGCCTCTCCGCCCGCGTCGTCGGCTGCTTACACCGAAGCCCTCCGTCGGCGAGTTTCCCCATGTGAGCCTCTTTCTTCCATTTCGTTTGGGACAGAGCCCCCCTTTTTATTTGGTGCTGAACTAATAGATGAGTAATAGTTAATATATAATGGTTTAATTAATAGTTGAGTGATATTTTAATATGTGTAATGGTTTAATTATTAGTTTGTATAAAATAAAATGTATATTAGTTTTATATAATTAATGTATATTAATGTATATTAGTTTATAATAATATATAATAGTTATGGATTAATATACAATTTCATATATATATGTTAGGTATTAATGTATAATGGTATACATGTCAGTTTATGGATTAGTTTATATATATTGTATAATAGTGGTAAATGATGATATTTTATTACTTTTATTAATATTATTATTATTATTTTTTTATTATTATCAATTTTATTATTATTATTATCATTTTTTTATTATTATTATCATTTTTATTATTATTATTATTAAAAGTATTATTTACATCATTATTAGTATAATATTTATATTTGGTAAATTGGAGTTTTGGTATAAAATGTTTTCTATATATATTCAAAGCTAAGATCTAACTACATTATGATTTGTGAATAGATATCAATAATAATAGTTCTAATATTATATAATGATTTTTTTAAATAGAATATATATGTAATTAGTTATACCATTTTTCTAAATCATAAATCGTGACTATGATAGTCATTTTCTATTCCTTGATTGATTGTCGTACCAAACCCTGATTTTAGACCTTTATATACCAAACTAGGCTATTTGGACTCATTGGTACTGCCCGTGTCGTCGTCTGGGACCCTCTATGGAGCTTAGCATGGTACCTACCTCGTGTCGACACGTTCGTGTCGCATATGTCGACTCCAATCAAATCGAGGCGAGTACATTCTCTGATCGTTTCATATCCTGCTTAGAATTATTTCCTGTATTAAATTACTTTACTTGTACTGTCACGTTGGTCACACGGATTGGTACTATATGGATCCCTTCTTGAGATGTTATCCTTAGAGAGCATCGGGTACTACATGTTCTGTGCGTTTCACTTACATGACGTATCACTATGCTTCACAGGTTATTTGATCACTTGTGACATATACTCTTATGATCACAGAGTCTCCTAGAATCCCTATTTTTTGGACTATTATGTACCACCCTTCGGGGGCTTACCACCCTTCGGGGGCTGTTACATAGAATCATAACATAACCTGATTGGATCCTTGTGTATTGATTGGGGGTACGGGAGAGTAGAAATAGACATGTGAATACTATCCAAGTAGTGTAGCATCAGAATCTCTTCCATAGTGTAGCATCAGAATCTTCTATGCCATTTACATGTCTATATTGTACTCTGACTCACTAGCCACTGTTAGTCTTTATTTATAGTAGATATTTCTATTACAGCTCTCTCTCTGTTTACATACTGCATTTCTTTCAGTACCTGTATCTTACTTTTCTGCATGATTATATTTTCTAACCTGCTATGAACTGTTGAGATGTATTGTGCTCCCTCCTGTCCTGACTGGACCTGTTGATAAATTTTACAGATGGCCTGGGATTGCCTGCTAGCCTAGAAGAGACACAGTAGAGGTTGTTTAGATAGTTATTTCATTTTGTCTGGAGTTGTATTTACTTTGTGGATTACTGTATTGGAGTTTTGAGATGTATTTCTGGGTTTATGTATCTTAGACACTTAGACTTCTATCTCCTGTATCTCTTTTGGATTTCATGTTTTATCTATCTTTATCATGCTCTACCTTAGATGTGATTGAGACTGTATCTGCTATGTCACCCCATTCGGGGAGTATAAACTGCTTAGCATTATATGTTAGATGTTGTGACCTAGGACAGCGTTCTACCACCGACACTGCAGCGTAGGCAGGGCGTTGTTACATTCCCGTACCCTAATAGTGGGTTCGGGTCGTGACACGTTTTTAGTGGTGGCCCATGCAGGTCGAGTTTGTGTAGTGGTATTCGAACTAGAGTACCACTACAGCCTGCAGTAGGATTAGGATATATTATGAAGGTACTCAATCACAGTTAGGATCCCTTGAGAGATTCCTGGGACGACCCTTGAGAATCTTATTTTAACTCCAATTTGAAAACTCTTTTCTTGATTTGATTTATCTTTATTTTCTATTATTGAAATTGATTTTGATGGATTATTGTTGAATTTGAGTTTGTATTTATATGATTTGATGGATTTTGTTCATTTTTTAATCTTGATGTTCATTGGTAAATTTGATTTTGAGTATCCATTGTTGATTTAATTTAATTTTTATCAAGATGAAATTATATGGGCTAGGTCATCTAAGTTATGGAATCTAGTCTTCTACAGTCATATTAGCCAGCATGGTGAGGACATATAGTCTGACTTGGATATATTTCTCGGGTGTAAGAATTTAAGGTTTTCGCAACCAAGCTAGCGGCATCGCAAAAATGTTAAATACCACGACTCTTGAGATATGTGCCTTAGTCGAGGACTCTGTGATTATCGTAGCCTTGCTTACTAGTATGACGAGGATTTAGAGTACCATGATTTTGGATAGACGCATATGATTATCAGATTGTACCTTAAAAACTTTTGAACATGTTTTCTCTACTTTTGTTCAGTCTTTCAGAAAAAGAATTATTGGTTGTTTTTGTTTTGCTTCTCATTATTTAACTTAGGAATAGGAGTAGGAGTAGTTTTAGCTGTTATTATAAACCTTTGTGTAAACTTTTGCTATAAAATCCTTCATAATACAATGAATCAATGATTTTTACTAGACCTTATTTTGGATTTGGTATTATAGTTCTGATTTCAAAATGGGTTCCTCTTTTAAAATGGATAAGCAAAACAGATTTTATTATCATTCTTTTCTTGCCAATATTTTTATTACCATCATTCCTTGCCTTATATAACTATCCTGATTATATCAATTCCGTCTCATATCACATTCTGTCAGCTGTACTTGAACCCCTAAATCTTTATATATCATTTTTATCTGAGAAATGTTGAGAGAGTGATGTGAATCATCTAGGTCAAAAATGACGTTATTGGTTATCATATGATAATTTTGTAGGAATCAAAATGTTGGATGTCAAATATAAAAATTTGAAATGGAGATGTGGTAAATGTTTAAAATAAAATCGAGGGATAAATATTATCAATTTAGAAACAATCACAGAAAGTTGGTTATGAATAATTCATGGATGTATTTCAAAACTAATGAGGATATTCAAGGTCAACCTGGTTTTGAGAACTTAGAAAATTTTGCTTATTGATTTGTGGGAACTTCTACTCTAAGGCTATATAGAGATTTAGTAAATGAAAGGAGAATTTTATTGTATTCAATGATTATGCGAAATTGAACTAGATATTGTAAGAGGGTGACTAGAGACAGAGAGAACACAAGGATTTTAAGTTATAGGAATTAAATTTTGATGATTGGGAAATTACAGGATTCAAAAAGGATAATATTTGAATATGAACGTTGAAGAAATATAAAGGTTGATTTATAAATAAGAATAAATTTTGTACGACATAGTGGTATTGGAGTTTAGTAAATACGAGACTTGATTTAAACAAGTTCAAGGATTCATAAATTGGATTTAGAGGTTTTGGATCTAATTTAGAACGAGGTGAAAGAATTTAGAAATTGATTAAATAGATAAGTGTTGATGCCAAATTAAGAGGGGGTATGCTTCGTGGAAAATGTTTTAGAAGTTTGGAATTTTGTCTATGGTGATCATGGTAAAGGTTTAGATGACTTAAAGTTATAAAAATTCGATGATAGTCATATAGAGGTTGATTTTCATATTGGGAATTGTGAAAAAAAAATGATTTAGCAAATGATAAACTTGATGGTATTAGAGAGATGATTACCTTGACTTCTTATGAAATCTTTCTTGATTTTCCTCTAAAAAGGGTTTTTCAATCTCATTGAATCCAGCTCCCTTAATCACGACCAAATCAACTTTGATCACCTTTTCTTATCATATTAATATCTTGGGTTGTACTCAATTGAATTAAACTTAATTATGACCTGAATCCCATTCTCGTATGCTCGTGCTCAGACTTCGATGAACCTGTCCTCCATATTGCCCAAATATTGGTTTCCAAAAATTGATCAACTCAGATCGTATCGCGACTAAAATTTCTTAATATTATTGTGATTGGATTTCAATGCTATTGACATTCGTTCCTTAAACTTTTGATTTTGATTTTCCTTGAGTAGTACCTTTCATCGTACCAATAGTCTTGACCCTTGACCGTACTCAATTTATTTGAATTACATCGTGACTTGGATCTCTATCATATGTTGCTCGTGCTAAAAAAAAATCTCGATTTCAAAATTTTTCGAATCTAAATTCAAATATAGATTAGCCTTATTCTTCATCATGTCAATATTTTCATTTTGATCGTAATCGAACTTCGACACCAATATCACTTGTTCCTAAACTCTGATTTATTCTTGAAATGACTAATTTCTGTTCCAATTCTGACTTATCTTCATACTATCCTTGATTATACCGAATTTCATGCTTGATCATGCTTAGGCTACTACGATACTCTTTATCATATTTAAATACTATTTGACCAAGATTAGACTGACCCTATCTTGATCATGTCAAATTTCGATTATTATCATGTTTGAATTTTTGCACTTGTGCCTAAAATCTTGATCTTCGATCATGACTATATATGAACTTAGTCGTGTTCGAATTCGATTTTAATCATGTCTGAACAAATTCTCTGTTAATGCCTAGATTTCAATTCTCTAACTGCTCGTGCTATGAGTTCATTCCCGAATCATATCCAGATTTTATTTGGGTAACTTATCTTTGATCGTTCCAAGGTGACTTAAATCATTTTCAAATTTCTAATCACGACCGAGTAGATTTTGATCGTGCTTGTGTGACTCTAACTCCGACCTTATCAAGCCTAGACTCTATTGGTCGTACTATACTCAGATTTGACCCTATCTTATCATAACCAAAACAACAATTTGTTATATTAGTAGCGACTCGAGTCGTGCCAAAGATACTTAATCTTCGTTCTAAATCGTGCCTAGTTGATCCGACCATACTATGATTCTATCGTGCCAGATCAATAGTCGTGCCTAAACAATTTTGAGTTGATTATCTTAATCGTGCCATGGTCGTTGTCTTTTATCATGCCTGATTTATTGCCTAAAATTTTTATCATGTTTTAACCCCTTGCCAAGCTTTAATTTCGAGGACGAAATTTCTTTAAGGAGGGTAGATTTGTAACCTCCGTTAACCAATTTCTTGGAATTTTTGAATTTTGTATTTTTCAAAACTCTCAATATTCTGAATCTCGAAAAAACATACAATTTATAATTTTTGGGAAAAAGATTTGACCGTGATTGCTATCGGTCCTTGTTGGCTTTGGTTTACTATTTTAGGCGATTTTGTCCTATTGGAATTTTTCTGTCATTTTCTTGAATCAATAAGATTTAAAAATATTAATCTGTATGGAGAGTCGTTATTAAATTTTGGAATTTCAAAATATAATTATTTACTAAATAAATAATTTCTAAATATATTTAAATAATTAAATGAATATATTAGTATTATTTTATTAATTAGAAAAATCTCGGCTAAATTGTAATTAGCCATTTGTTATTTAGCCGTAATTAATAATAAATTAAATTATAGCTAATATTATTTTAGTACTAATTGTTAGCAGTTAGCATTGGGTTAGTGTGTTAGTTTTTCACTATTTTTTCCTATTTTCCTATTACATTTTACAAATTGTTTGGGTTTCTCCACTCCCCTATAAATATCATACTTTCCCAAGTTTCACAAATCCCCAAATCCCTAGAAGCTAACCAACCACAGTCGCCACCCTACTGTTCCCTTCCCGGCCGCCCATCCCGACCATTCCCAACCAACTCCACGACTCCGGCCATCAGGACAAACAACCACACGACACCGCCACCACCAATAGCCACCACCGCCACCACCAATAACCACCACCGCCACCACCAATAGCTGCCACCGCCACCACCAATAGCTGCCACCACCACCACCAATAGCTGCCACCGCCACCACCAAGACAGCCACCACCGCCACTATCAAACCACCGCCATCACCATTCTTTCACCCGGCCACCGCCTCAAAACCGACCACTGCCACCATTCTTCTACCGCCACCATCCAAAACTCATCGAACCACCACAAACCACACCAGAGTGAGAGTGAGAAGGAGATGTTACCTGTCCTTCCCACCGTCCCCGGCCAGATCCGACGAAGCCGACCGCTGTCCGACCACCACTCTCGCCAACCCCCCCCCGGCTGCATCGCGCCGTCGGCGAGACACGAACGCCGAGCCCTCCAGCCACCCTCTCCATCGTGTCCGCCTCCCGCCAGGCACTCTGCGTCGAAAAACCCTCGCTGCCCCTTGGCTGCTCCGCCTGACTGGATCCCCCTACTCCGCGCTCCGCCACCCCGACCCGCCGTGACTGGAACCCCATCCGCCTCTCCGCCCGCGTCGCCGGCTGCTTCCACCGAAGCCCTCCGCTGCCCCTTGGCTTTCTTCCGTTTCGTTTGGGACAGAGCCCCCCCTTTTTATTTGGTGCTGAACTAATAGATGAGTAATAGTTAATATATAATGGTTTAATTAATAGTTGAGTGATAGTTTAATATGTGTAATGGTTTAATTATTAGTTTGTATAAAATAAAATGTATATTATTTTTATATTAATGTATATTAATGTATATTAATGTATATTAGTTTATAATAATGTATAAGAGTTATGTATTAATATACAATTTCATATATATATGTTAGGTATTAATGTATAACGGTATACATGTCAGTTTATGGATTAGTTTATATATATTGCATAATAGTGGTAAATGATGATATTTTATTACTTTTATTAATATTATTATTATCATTTTTTTTATTATTATTATCATTTTTATTATTATTATTATCATTTTATTATTATTATCATTTTTATTATTATTATTAAAAGTATTATTTACATCATTATTAGTACAATATTTATATTTGGTAAATTGGAGTTTTGGTACAAAATGTTTTCTATATATATTCAAAGCTAAGATCTAACTACATTATGATTTGTGAATAGATATCAATAATAATAGTTCTAATATTATATAATGATTTTTTTAAATAGAATATATATGTAATTAGTTATACCATTTTTCTAAATCATAAATCGTGACTATGATAGTCATTTTCTATTCCTTGATTGATTGTCGTACCAAACACTGATTTTAGACCTTTATATACCAAACTAGGCTATTTGGACTATTTTGGACTCATTGGGACTGCCCGTGTCGTCGTCTGGGACCCTCTATAGAGCTTAGCATGGTACCTACCTCGTGTCGACACGTTCGTGTCGCGTACGTCGACTCCAATCAAATCGAGGCGAGTACATTCTCTGATCATTTCATATCCTGCTTAGAATTATTTTCTGTATTAAATTACTTTACTTGTACTGTCACGTTGGTCACACGGAATGGTACTATACGGATCCCTTCTTGAGATGTTATCCTTAGGGAGCATCGGGTACTACATGTTCTGTGCGTTTCACTTACATGACGTATCACTATGCTTCACAGGTTCTTTGATCACTTGTGACATATACTCTTATGATCACAGAGTCTCCTAGAATTCCCATTTTTGGGACTACTATGTACCACCCTTCGGGGGCTTACCACCCTTCGGGGGCTTACCACCCTTCGGGGGCTGTTACATAGAATCATAACATAAACTGATTGGATCCTTGTGTATTGATTGGTGGTACGGGGGAGTAGAAATAAATATGTGAATACTATCCAAGTAGTGTCGCATAAGAATCTCTTCCATAGTGTAGCATCAGAATCTCCTATGCCATTTACATGTCTATATTGTACTCTGACTCGCTAGCCACTGTTAGTCTTTATTTATAGTCGATATTTCTATTACAACTCTCTCTCTCTGTTTACATACTGCATTTCTTTCAGTACCTGTATCTTACTTTACTGTATGATTATATTTTCTAACCTACTATGAACAGTTGAGATGCATTGTGCTCGCTCCTGTCCTGACTGGACCTGTTGATAAATTTTACAGATGGCCTGGGATTGCCTGCTAGCCTAGAGGAGACACAGTAGAGGTTGTTTAGATAGCTATTTCATTTTGTCTGGAGTTGTATTTACTTTGTGGATTACTGTATTTGAGTTTTGAGATGTATTTCTGGATTTATGTATCTTAGACACTTAGACTTCTATCTCCTGTATCTCTTTTAGATTTCATGTTTTATCTATCTTTATCATGCTCTAACTTAGATGTGATTGAGACTGTATCTGCTATATCACCCCATTCGGGGAGTATAAACTGCTTAGTATTATATGTTAGATGTTATGACCTAGGACAGCGTTCTACCGTCGATACTGCGGCATAGGCTGGGCGTTGTTACGTTCTCGTACCCCAACAGTGGATGCGGGTCGTGACATCTAACATGCATCTATTGACAGTTATTCCTATGCATGCGCACAGAGGATCAACCAATACGCAAGTGACCTCTATATGTTACTCACCACTCACACACAACTGTAGAAGCACGGAAAAGAATAAAGAAAGATCCATGCGGCCAGAGAGCCCCCTGCGGCTCAGAGAGTGCATGCGGCTCAAGGATCCATGCAGGTTAAGCATCTATGCGGCTCAAACAAGCTCTATGCGGCTCAGAAAGGAGCCACGTGGCCTGAAAACAGCTCTTCCGTTCGTCCTTTACTGTATTAAATGCTTTGACGGCTGACAGCTCTGACAAGATGACAGTTCTGACACAAAGATATCATTATGATTGCTTCATAATGACGGACTCCTTGGAAAGCGAAAAAAATCTCTGACACGATCCCCCGAGAGTCAGAAACTGTCATGCGGCCTTGACACGTAGACAGTTGTATGCGGCCCAAGCGGAGATTCCCCCATACGGCCCAAGCGGAGGCTCTCCCATGCGGCTCACGAAGATTAGCCCCATGTGGCTCACGAAGACTATCTTCATACGGCTCACGAAGACTAGCCCCATGCGGCTCACGAAGACTAGCCCCATGCGGTTCACGAAGATTTGCCCCATGCGGCTCACGAAGACTAGCCCCATGCGGTTCACGAAGACTAGCCCCATGTGGCTCACGAAGACTATCTTCATGCGGCTCACGAAGAACATCACCATGCGGCTCACGAGGACTATCTCCATGCGGTTCACTTATGCGGTCATCCACACTCATGCGGCTCAAATCATTACCATGCGGTCCAAATGTTCAGGGGGGCCACTCTCAAGCAGCCTGGACACGTGGCCAGCCTTATGCGGCTCAATGAGGAGTAACCTCCATGCAGCTCAGATTTCTGTAATGGCTCGACACGTGGCATAATAGCGGGGCACGTGGCATCAGATTGATCGAAATCTCTCAACAAATCCCAATAAAATATTGGGATCAAATCAGATCATTTGCAAATACGCCAATTAAAGACATGTGTTGAGGAATCCGAGGTTGCATGACAAATCAGGAGGATTTATGTCAATCAGCATTTATTACACACAAAAGATTTGATGAAATCATATTTATTGCTCAAATCTCGATGAACGGCCCAGATCCAATGATCCTTAGCCACCGACTTTTAAGAATGGGCAATCATTGTAAACCCTAATAAGGCCCCCACTCTTATAAATAGCGGTGTGCCGTTCCCTTGCGAACATATACGGAGACACAGATAGAGACATACACAGAGACAGAGAGAGATATACAGAGAGAGACATAGAGAGCCAGAGAGCCTGAAGTGAGAGCATTTCTTCACCAACGCCTAGCAGTTCGTCTACAAAGCCAAGGCTGCATCCGATCATCCAAGGAGTAAGACAGAGCTGCCGTCGCTTTCCCGAGCCTCTACCGTCATCCCTCAGAATCTAAGATAAACAATTTTACTTAGATTGTTGTACCTAGGTTTTCGTCCCTAGGCTTTCTTTGTACAAACGAGTTTGTATTGTGAAGTAAAAGTCCAGTCCTCCGATAATTGTTCTGTTCTTTTATATTTTATGGCAAACACGATGGCGACTCTGCTGGGGACAAACTTCTCCACGGATGAGGAGTTGGTGACGCAATCGGATGCAGCCAAACTTGGCTCCACGCAACAGAAGATGGTCGTCCGCTTCGACCAACAGGCGTTTGAAGAAATGCTCTCTGAAGGAAGTGCTAGCCCGGTCCAAAGGCGAACCCACACAAAGAAAGCTCGCTGCGAGTGGAGGCCAAAATAATTTGCTCCTCCACAAGCTCTGGACGGAGTACTCTCTGCTACCCAAGACGGCGAAGGCGACTCGCAGCCGTAGAGAACTCTGCTGTCCCCAAGTCCGGCAGAGGAAAGCACTACGATGCTGGACTTACAGGGACAAAGAGTTATTCTACGCGCCCCAAGAAGAAGCCGAACGCTCATATGGCCAAGTCTGCCAACCGCAGGCGGGATGCTCATGCGGCTGAGTCTGCCAGCCGCATGAAGAAGGTCTATGCGGCCAGATCATCCAGCCGTATGAAGAAAACTCATGCGGTCGAGACACCCAGTCGCGTGAAGAAAGCCTATGCGGCTACGTCTGCCAGCCGTATGAAGATTATTGATGACAGCAGCGTAACGCCTACCCCACGTGGCTCTGTCTTCGACCGCCTCTCTTATGGTCCTGATCTCTTGTGCTCCCAAGAAGATATGTCTGACTCTCTCCAGCATCACCTAGACTCTTCCTACTATGTGCCCTTACATACTATAGTGAAGAAGTCTAAGGCAGCGCGAGCGTGGCAAATTCGGTCCACTGATCCGGTCTCTGACCATCCGAGCGTCCCATATACTGTTATGTGAGCCTCGGATGGGAAGTTGTACAGAACCACTTGAGTCCAGCCCCCGGTGGCAAACGGACAGAGAGATTCGCAAAAGTCTCCCAAAATCCAGGAAGCAAACATGGTCGATCCAGACCCATCTGATTTGCGTGAAGCCATCCTCCATAAACGCAAGGAAAGAGAAGATGCATCGGGGTACAAAAAGTCCTTCCACGGACGTCACTGCACCCAAGTCATCGTCAACTGCTGCTGCAATAATGCGACAGTACGAAAAGACCGGCAGTCCGTCTTACAAAGACTGCAACAGCCGTCTTCAGAAGACGAGGTACTTCCCATCGTCTCCTGCAACTCTGCTCAGAAAGTCTCCGCCGATGGGAGAGGGAAGAAGGCGAATATTCCCAGCTCGAAGATTTTAACCACTATGACTAAGAGACTGTCGTCTAAGTGGGTACCCACCATCGGAGTTTTCCAAGGTACCCGTTCTAAGACGATATCTGCTACAGTGGAAGATTCGTCGTCCACACCACTGGGGGTTGCTGGGACTAGGGGTAGCACTCCTCCGAACCTCCACGATAATCCGATGTTCTAAGAAGACGAGCCGGGGAAACAACTCTCCCATCAGATGCAGCAAACCTCGACATCCCCAAGGACGTCCACAACTTCCAAGATGAAGCAAACTCTGAAGCTGGGGGTACTATCCCTTCTGAGTCTGAACCAGAGGAGAACATTCCCACATACCCCGATGACTTCTCGCTACAGGGGTATGATTCGGATGGCATGTCCTCCACCATTCCGTCCATCTCTCCTCATACAAAGATGGTGTTCATGACGGACAGTAACCAGGGTAGTTCCAGTGATCGCCAACGCATCAACACTCTGGAGGCCATACTGCTTGCCTTGGTCAAGTCTGTGGACGAGATCAAAGCGGCCCTTCTAACTCTGAAAGGAGGGACGCCTAGCCAAACAAGCGTGGGTCCTGCGGTCAATGCGGACTCGAATTCAGCGGCACCGAACCCAGGCAACAATCCTCCTGAATTAACGGCCCCCACAGCTGTGGATGAGGGCCGAGAAGCCAGAAGAGAGGTCCAGGATCTCCGAGCCATGTTTCACGCTCGAGAAAACTCTCAAGACCTCAGAATACGGCAACCGTACCCTGCTGCATGGAGGGATGTCCCCTTTTCGCCAAGATATAAGCCGTTCAATATCAATCCTTATGATAGCAAGACCTCCGCAAGTTGATACATCACTTACTTCGAGGTCACCACCGACCATCTGCCCATGACGATGCCATCCTCACACGATTATTCATTGGGGCATTGGAAGGAGTCGCCTTCGACTAGTATCGCAACCTGCCAGACAACTGCATCCACTCCTTCGCCGGCTTCAAGCGCATGTTCTTGGAGAGATTCTACGAAGTAGGACATGACATCACAATGTCCACCCTCATGGACGTCGTCCAAGGGGAGAAAGAGCTGACAAGGAACTACATTGATCGGTTTTGCCAAACCGCAATGAAGCTGCCGTCTGGAAATCCGGATTCCTCTCTGATTGAAATTTGCCAAAAGAGATTGCTCCCAACAATCAGTCTCTGGATGGGAGAAAGTCAATTCAAGGACTGGAAGACGTTTATCATCAGTGCTACATGCACCGAAGAACGACTGAAGAAGGCTCGCCAATTGGGATTTCACATCTCGGACGGAGAGAACAAGGGCAAGCGTCCTAACACCAACAACGACAATGGGGGTAGCCCCTCCAACAATCGGGACAGCAGGGGTAAGCAGGCTATGGTGGCCGATACAGCCCAAAAACTCGAGTCAAAATCGACAGACAAACAATGGACGCAAATCACATACTCCTTCGAAGACGGTCACGTCAAGCCCAACTTGGACATGCTCATACAAGGAGTGAGAATTCAGCTTCCTCCACCAAGACGGGAACCTCGGCCGACAGACATGGAGAACCCAAAGTACTGCCATTACCACCGCTACGTCTACCATGCCACACACGACTGCTACCAACTAAAACGGTACATCCAAAATCTCATCGATTCGAACGCTCTGGCCATCGACTTCGAAGAGGTAACCGTGGCAGCCAATATGGTGTCAGTACAATTTGGCAGCTTCCCTCCGACGAAAACTCAAGACGGTGTAGTACCCATCCCTCTGGCGACAATGGAGATTGCTAATCTTTCACCTTCTCGGGATCAGGCTGCTGGTCTAGTGCCCCTCACCACATCAAAAGCGGAGGTCATGTGGGTCCATCCAGACTTGGTATCAGAAGCGACTCAGCCCACACCATCTTCTATTTGCAAGAAGAAGAGTGGAAAAGTCAGGTCCTGCCGCACAATTTTGGCAGATATCGAAGAAGCTACAGCCGTCGTTACTCGGTCTGGGGCACAATCCCAACCCGTGGCTGACAACTCGGCTGAAGATCATCAACCCGCTACAACCGACGCTCCGGGACCGGCTCAGCCTTCGACGACCGACAAGCCTAGGCCGAAGGAGACTCGCTTTGACAAATCCCTCCAAAAAGAGGCACCGCAGGGGCTGGAGAAGCCCTACAACTTTGACATCTTAGTGCAATTGGCCAATATACCGGCCAAGTTGTCATTATACGAGCTTCTGAGACTATCTAAGGATGTTCGTGCGGCTTTGAGCGATGCACTCCAAAATGCCGACGTATACCTGGCTCAGGTCAACCTCGCGGGAGAGAACCCGCCTGCAAATCTCCAAGACAGCGGTTGCACGGGAGCGATGCCCAATATTATCTTCACTCCGCAGGACATGCTCATCAAAACCAACCTGTACGATCGCCCGCTATACTATACTGGATACATCGACGACGTAAAGGTGGATCGGATGCACATTGATCCTGGCTCTTCCATGAGCATTATCCCGAAGGGTCTGTTACATCATCTCCGCATCCCAATGCATCGCCTGACGCCTACAAGCACCGCCATCGGCGGTTTCAATTCGGGCAGGAGCTACCCAATTGGAAAGATTCGTCTGAAGTATCAGATTGGCGATCTCCAATCAGAAGTCACCTGCTACGTCATAGATGCAGACACTTGTTACAACATCCTCTTGGGGCGCCTTTGGATACATGATTATATGATCGTACCTTCCACGCTGCACCAATGCTTCAAGTATGTCGACAAACACAGCTTCGTGAGGACAGAACTTGCTGATATCGATCCCTTCAAAGGGGTCGAATCCTACTACTCAGACTCCTGCCTGTACGAAAAGTCGAAGAGGTACCTTGGTGAAAGAGATGTGCAAACTCGTACCGAGTCAGCCACGGGATCAGAAGAACCTCTGACGATCCACCTCTAAGCTCGCAAACCTGGCAAGTTCGTACCCCTTACCGCCACTCTGCGTAAGGACGCGATCAGCCTCTTGGCACAAGAAGAGCAAATGATAATCCGGCTGCTAAGTGCCAAAACCCACGACGGAGCCACTGACAATCAGGCTGCCAAGAGTCGGCCAGCCACAAACGGAGAAGCTCAATCCCTTCGACAAACCAATGACGATACGACTTTCCAAGAACGGTCGTCACCCCAATACAAGGCCTGGAACTTCTAGCGAACCAACCACTCCCCGCCCAGCATCGAGCACCAGACTGGGGGTCGCTAGTCTACCAACAACTCCATGCTCTGCTCCACCAGCTGAACCTCTGACGATCAAGATGCCCAGGTCGTCCTCTCAGTCTTCGTTTATACAGGGGTAGCCGAAGAGGAACTAGAGCTAGCCAAGTATGTGGCTGTCCACACTGATGTTCCCTCCGCAGATGATATAATCCCGCTAGATAAGATACCTTACTTCATCAATAAAGGGCTATCTTTGAACTACCTCGAGCTTAATAAGCTTTGTACAATGTATGCTATGGAACACGGTATAGGAACTCACCTACACACAAGTGACAAATGTATACACCGCAATCCAGCTTACTCCAGTGGAAGTCGCTTACCGCATAATCGAGGGAGGGGACCATCCAATCATCTTCGGCCGGAAGGACGATACGCAGCCCTTCACCGTAGAAGAAGTCGATCTTGAATCAGATGCCTGGAGACTGCCTCTGTATCTTTATAGCCCCCAATCCAATATCTCATGCAAAAATAGGGGTATGATCTGGAGACTACGCCAGGCTTGAACTACGGTACCGGGCGACGATTACCTTTGAAGCCACCGGTCCCGGCTGGCAAACCACGGGACTGCTATAGCAAAACTCGATGTGGATTAGGGTAGGTAACACCCACGACGACCCCTGAGAGTTCAGATGAAGAATGTGACTGGCATTCACATTCAACCGGGTCACCAACTTCTGACGCGGATACCAGCATCGGAGATGTATTCAGACAAGTCCTGTCAGTCAACATGGCATTCACCGACGCTTATGAAGAAGATGAAGACATTCCAAAAATCCTTGAACTAGAGCCATGGGCCCAACACTTGGATGCACAATGGGAAAAGCGGTTCGAACAGAGAGAACCTCCTACTGAAGATGTGGTTATATAAGTGGATCTCGGTAGCAAATCTTCTCCAAAACCAATCTTCGTTAGTAAAAATCTAACAGACCAAGAGCGAGAATCGCTACTGGAACTTGTCAAAGAATATATTGATGTGTTCGCCTGGAGGTATGAAGACATGCCAGGACTAAACCCCGATGTTGCTCTTCACAAACACAACATTCGGCCGGATGCAAAGCCAGTCAAGCAACAACAACGACGCTTCCGCCCGGGAATCATAGATGCGATCGAGGCCGAAGTCAATAAATTAATAACCAGCAGCTTCATTCGTGAGGAACAACACCCGGATTGGGTCGCCAATATAGTACCCGTCCTCAAGAAGAATGGAAAGATTTGAATCTGTATCGACTTCCGTAATCTGAACGAGGCATGCCCCAAAGATGAATTCCCTCTCCCTATCACAGACATCATGATCGACAACACATGCGGCTTCGAACGTATGTCATTCATGGATGGCTTCTCGGGGTACAACCAAATCAAGATGTCTCCTGACGACGAAAAGCATACATCATTCCGAACACCGATTAGAACATACTGTTACATAGTCATGCCTTTCGGTTTGAAGAATGCCGGTGCCACATATCAAAGAGCCATGAGTATCATCTTCAGAGACCACTTACGCAAGACGATAGAGTGCTATGTTGACGACATCGCCATCAAGAGTCGTTGTAAGGGAGACCATCTGTAGGATCTGAGGACAGTATTCGACCTGATGCGAGCGCACAATTTGAAAATGAACCCTAGAAAGTCCTTCCTGAGCGTATTCAGCGGGAAGTTCTTGGGTTTCATTATCACCGCCCAGGGTATCCATGTAGACCCTGAGAAGACAAAGGCAATTATGGAGATGGGTCCCCCGATAAATCTCCGTGAACTCAGAGGCCTTCAAGGAAGGCTAGCTTACATCAGAAGGTTTATTTCAAACCTCTCCGGGCGATGCCGACCATTCACCCATCTCATGAAGAAGGGTGTCTCGTTCGTATCGGACGAAGAATGTCAGCGTGCCTTCGACAGCATCAAAGAATATTTGTCGAACCCTCCAGTCCTGGTGGCCCCGGTTGTTGGAAAACCATTCCTTCTCAACGTACAAGCAATAGAACATTCCCTCAGGGCTCTGCTGGCACAAAACAACGATGCAGGCCATGAACAAGTCATATATTACCTCAGTCGAATGATAATTGGGACAGAGCACCGATACACCGCTGTGGAGAAGGAATGCCTCGCCCTGGTGTTCGCCATTCAGAAAATGCGGTACTATGTCACTGGATAAACCATACATGTGATCTCACGAGTCAACCCTCTCAGAGTCCTTATGACTAAACCAGGGGCACTCAACTCTCACCTCGCTACATGGGCAATATTGCTGTCCCCTTATCATATGATCTTCGTCCCACAAAAGGCTGTTAAAGGTCAAGCCCTGGCAGACTTTTTGGCAGCCCACCTAGGCTCGGATTATCCAGAATATATGAAAAAATCCCAGATGAGGTCACCGACTCGCATGCAACCTCTTACGATTATATATGGCGAATGTTCTTCGACGGTGCTTCGAGAACTGGACCCAAGGGCAACATCGTCGTCGGAGTCGGGTGGTGCTGGTTTCTCCTTCCGGATTGGTGATCAATCGCGCTTACTCTCTCACAGAACCCTGCTCTAACAATGTGGCTGAGTACAATGCTTTGGTCATTGGCCTCCAACTTGCAAGAGAGCTGGGGGTAGAATATCTTGAAGCATACAGCGATTCTTAGTTAATCGTCAATCAAATCCGGGGCTCATACGAAGTCCACCACGAAGACATAATCCCCTATCACCAAATAGAGATCGACATCATCTCGTCGTTCGAAGGGTTCTTCATCGAACATGTTTCTAGACTCCGAACTATCGAAGTCGATGCCTTAGCAGGCTTGGTCGCTTCCCTAGCAGTGCCAAATCATGCTCATCAATCGGTAGATGTGATAGGCCACGAACTGGTCTGCCCCAAGAACAACGTTCAATTCGTGGCAAGTTACTTCGCCCAGATGATCGACGATGTCCCAGATTAGAGACAACCATTCATTGACTTCGTCGTCTACGATATCCTGTCCGAGAACCCAAAGGAAGCCACCTCCATCAGATGGCGTTCTCTCAGATTCTTCTACGAAACAGAGACAAAAATGCTGTATCGCCGATCCTATGATAGATTATTGCTTTGATGTCTGTCAAACGCAGAAGCCGTACGAGAAGCTCATGACGGTGTCTACGGGGCCCATCAGCCTGGACCTAAATTGCAAGACCGTCTTCGCCGAATGGGCTACTACTGGCCCACGATGGTAGCAGATGGGATAGACTATGCAAGAAAGTGCAAAGCCTGCCAAGTCTACGCGGACTTCATCCACCAACCTTCCGAATTTCTATATCCGAAAGTGGCATCCTGGCCGTTCAAAGCATGGGAATGGATATCATCGGTCCGATTAGTCCACCTTCCTCCCGAGGACATCGCTTCATACTCGCGATTACAGATTACTTCTCCAAATGGACAGAAGCTGTCCCGCTTGCAGAAGTAAAGACTTCAAACGTGATCAGCTTCCTTAAGCATCACGTCATCTATCGCTTTGGACTGCCCCGAAGGATCATCCACGATAATGGTCCACAGTTTGCAAGCCACGCCTTCTATCGGTTCTGCGACAAGCATCGCATCTAGAATATTGCTTCGACGCCATACAATCCAGCAACAAATGGGTTGGCAGAAGCATTCAACAAAACCATCATCAAGTTACTCAAGAAGTTCGTATCGTCCAACAAACACGACGGGAACGAGAAGCTTGGTGAATGCTTATAGGCGTACCGTACCACAGTTCGAAGAGCCACAGGAAATACACCATTCTCCCTGGTTTACGGGAGTGAGGCAGTTCTCCCATTGGAGACTCAAATACCCTCACTCCGCATCGCCCTCACTTATCAATTGACGATGGATGATAACTACCATCGCCGGCTATAAGAGTTAGAGGCCTTAGATGAAAAGCGTCTCCTGGCTCAGCAACGAATCGAGCTTTACCAAGCACGCATCTCTGGAGCCTTCAACAAGATGGTTAAAATCAGAACATTCCAAGTAGGAGATCTCGTTCTGGTAGTCTGGAGGCCGATGGTCATGACTTACAAGACCGTCGGCAAGTTCCAACCAAAATAGGAAGGCCCATTCATCATTGAGGCTGTATTCTCCAACGGTGCTTACCGTCTCGCAAAATAAAATGGAAACTTGCTCATGTTGCCCGTCAATGGCAAGTTTCTGAAGAAATATTATGTCTAAACGAGACACTCCAGATCACTAAGTCATGTACCCGCTGGTGCCGCTGAACTCACATCCACAACATTCCTGATTGTCGAGTCATGTACCCGCTGGTGCTACTGAACTCACATCTACAACATTCCTGATTGTCGAGTCATGTACTCGCTGGTGCCGCTGAACTCATATTCGCATATTCCAGATCATTGAGTCATGTACCCGCTGGTACCGCTGAACTCACTTTCACAGTATTCCAGATCATCAAGTCATGCACCCGCTGGTGCCACTGAACTCATATCCACAACATTCCAGATTATCGAGTCATGTACCCGCAGGTGCCTCTGAACTCACATTCTGGTCACTCTTTCAGATAGTAAGTCATGTATGACCATACCTCTGAACTTTCTTCCTGGAAGAGATCCTCCCTCATGATCTACTACCCGCACTTCCAGTGCACAAAAAGGGTAACCGATACACAAATCTCCAAAACGGCCATGTCCTCATTACCTCTGAGTCGTTTCACTTTTACTAAAAATAAGTCACCCCTTTACATAGAACTTCCATGTCCTCATTACCTCTGAGTCGTTCTATGTACCCTCCTTCATTGAACCCACTCCTATCATGTCCTCATTATCCCTCTGAATGGGAAGGCTCCGTCGAAGAAACCTTCATGCTTGCCATGTCCTTATTACCTCTGAGTAAGTATGATGATTCCTCTTTCGTCTTATTATCTGTACCCACAACCGGAGTACGCCAAGGATAATAGGCCCACAAATATTTCCCGCTAAGTCCACTCCTGCCATATCCTCATTACCTCTGAGTAGGAAGACTCCACGGTAAACCCTCCGTACTTACCATGTCCTCATTACCTTTGAGTAAGTATGTCGGTCCTCTCTCGTCTTATTATTCATACCCTGAACCGGGGTATGCCAAGGGTAATAAGTCCAAAAATGTCCATTGTTGACCACAAATATCCTCCCTTGAGTCCACTCATGCCCATGTCCTCATTACCTCTGAGTAGGAAGACTCCACGGTAAAACCCTCATACTTGCCATGTCCTCATTACCTATGAGTAAGTGTGTTGGTTCCCCTCCATCCTATTATCTGTATCTTAAGTCGGGGTACGCCAAGGATAATAGGCCCATAAATGTCCTTTGCTAATTCTCTTAGTACATGCCCACTATTCCTCATCATGCCCCGGGAGCCCAGCTGCTCCATGGCATTCTATCTTCCGATACTTGGAACATCCACGACAACATGACCATGTAACCGTTCTAAGTTTCCCCAGTCAAACTTGTTAACGTACCGAAAACCAAGGTATGCCAGGGGTAACAGGTCCACAAACAAGTCCCCCATGCGGGGCATACATCATCACAATACCATAGGAACAACAAGCGATACAAATGAAGAGTAGAATGGAAAGTACTTTTTATTTGAAAGATAAAAAAAGCATTACATATTTTGGGACCACGTCCCTCTCAAAGAAAAGAAAGAAAAGGAAAACAGGAACAAAACGAGAAAAAGGCCGACTATAGTTTGGCATTACACAACTCCAAAAGGCGGTTTCTCACCAAGGCAGTACCCTGCTCAAGCCTCTGTCTAGCCCTGCGCTCAGCCTCCTGGGACAACCGCTCCCCATTATCCAGATCCATGAGTGTCCACCAGTCGTCGTCCAACCTCTTCAGAGCCACTTCCAAGTCAGCCGAAGCTTTATTGACGTTATCAACTTCATGGATAATCAGCCCTCTGTCGATCTGGGTGGCCTCAAGCTCAGACTCAAAGGAAGTTAACTTCTTTTGGAGCTCAAGGATCTGCTCCCGCATTTCAGTAATCCCATGGGAGGCAATCGCTTCCCAAGCTGTAACATCTTCACTCTCATGGCTCAATTGATCATAGCGATCAGACAGAGTGCAAAGATCCTCCAGTATGGCCGGACGGGTTTTATCTTGAGCAGCCCTCGCCTTCTCTATAGCAGTTGTGAGGGAGCCACGCTCCTGATCTATAGCGGTGGATAGATCAACCTGTCGCAGTCCCTAAAGCTGGGCTACCAGCTGATCAGTCTCCAGTAATTTCGCCTCCAGGAGTGCAGCCACCCCTGCCCCACCAGGAAGGGCCTTAAGGATATCAATTTGACCCTGGGCACATTGCCGGGCCAAGACGAAAGAGGTCACTCTGTCCACAGCAGCTTCTATCCCTCCTTTCAAGTGACGATGAAAGCGGTCGACCACGTCCTGTAACGCTTCGTCCAGGACCTCTGTAGAGGACGACGTCAGAGGAAGCGTAGCCGGCAGTATCGAAGGAGTGTTGCTAGAACTTGCCACCAGGGGGGCGACTTCCGAGCAAAACGATGCACGGATAGCGGCTAGCTCTTCCTCTGCCACCAGAAAAGCCTGGACGCTTGGTAGGACGGAGAGGTCGACTCTCTGGGCCGCCCGAGCAGAGGAAGACACAAGGACCATCGTCCCCTGCCCCGATTGTCCCATCACCGGACTTGTCGAACTTGAGCCCGCAAGAGGACCATCAAGACGAGCCGAAGGGGGAGGAGGTATGCCCCTCTTCGCCAGTGCCCCTTCGACAGAGTCTGTCTCAACAAGGTCCATCCTCGGCACGGGAGAGGCAGGACCTGCATGTCCATGACAATGATCAATCGACGTGACCCGAAGGATATGATCATAGAGCAGATAGGCCTCCTCGCAAGTTAAGATTTGGCTTATCTTACCGGGAGATGAGCATCGAGGCTGCAGCTCGTTCGCAGCTGGCAGGGTCTCCTCACCCGCGATCTCCAAATTAAATTTGGCCAGCTCCTCAGACCCAGCCACCTCAGAGGGAGAGGCAACCTGATCAGCATCATCTGGACAGAATTCAGCAATTTCAGGGCAGGCTCACCAGAGCCCCCGTTATCCCGAGTCACGATCTCGGCTACTCGAGAGTCCTCTTCTTCTGACGCCTACAAGAGGGAAAGAAGATGATTAAAATCAAAGCTAGAAAAAGGAAGGACCGGTAGTAACTTATTTACCTCTAATGCGGGGTCAATTTCTTCGCCTCTTTTCTTTATAGTTAGCCCACGGTGTCTGGTCGCAGCCAGTTTCCGAGAGCGAGGAATGCCGCCGACAGGAGAAAGTTGCCTGCTACGCTTTCGTGTAGGGCCGGGTGCAACGGATGGCTGATCTACCACCATCTCATCTGGTAAAACAGGCGGTTGATCCGCCCCTACATCTGCCACCGGAAAGAAAGAGTCATCTCCGTTAGGCTTGTCGCCTTCGTCATCTGCAGCATCGGAGTCCGAATCCGGCACCTCGACTATGTTCTTCCTCTTCCTTGTCTTGGGCCCCTGGGAACCCTCATCCAGGCCGGTACCAACGATGAATCTGGTACCTGGGTTAAAACCAACATGGGGCTTGTTCGCCATGACGTGGTATAGAGCCGCCATATATAAGATATCTACTGACGCCTTGATAGCAGGAACTGAGAAAACGGTACGGGTATGGAATGTGTCATAGTAATGCCAGGCCCGGATGTCGTCTAGAACGCTACCTTCAAAGCCCAGACAAGAGTTGGGGCTGTATAAAAAAAGCTGACTATATCCAAATTGCTGGGCGGACCTGCTAGGCAGATAGGGCTCCAGAAATACAGTATTACGGTTGTGATACACCAGATGAGCGGGGCGGATATTTCGCAGCCACAGAAGCATCATGCCGTCCAGAAGTTGAGGGGGCCCAATACCGTCAAGATGGACAGCCGTTATTTCCTCATCAGTAAAACGAGGAATAGATACGAAAATGCTGTACATGTCTGCCCTCGCCAGTGCCATCCGACAAGCACGCATGGTCTCGAATTCCCAAGACTCATTACGATAGTGGAAGATAAAAGCGTCGTCATCAGTTACGTCGTCTTCAGAGCTCGGTCTCATCAAAGACGGATAATGCATCAACAGCCACCCCATCAAATAATGATTGGGCAGCTCGGTCCGTTCAAAATCTTTCGTCACATCGCGAGCAATAACCTTGGATGTGAAAGTATGAAGGCCACGGTGTATGCTGCACACCATGGCCGGGAGGAGAGCTAGCCGAACTCGCAAAACTAACTTCACAGTCGGAAGGATGAAATTGCGACTGATCCTCTCGATGGAACCTGCTCCGCCCGAGACTACACAGTTTTGCAGCCATATCATTAAGAATCTCGCCAGGAGAGCCTTCTCCGACAACTCTTGGGTGTCCTGATAAAAATAACCGAAAGAGTCGGTCTGACTCCCGAATCTGTCGCTAGAGGTGGCCACCCTATTAGCTGACGATACTAAGTCTTTCACCGCCTCCCGGGTTTGAGGACGGTAGGGAGTAACTTGACCTAAGGCATCCGTCGTGAAGAGATAGCGCACCCAGTCCTTGGTATGAGGGGCAATCCCTTCCGAGCTGTTCTCCTTTTTGGCTATTTGATGACATGTGCTATAATAGCACAATATCTCTTGATAAAGAGCCACGAAGCCTGGATACCGCCTTTCCAACTCTTCGAACTCCTCGTTCGTGGGAGTATACACCTCAAAAGCTTCGTCCTCCCAAGGAAGCTTAGAGATCGCATGCATTTCGTGGAGCGCAAGCCCCATTTCCCTTACGGGGGTATAGAAGGTCCCCGTACGTCGATTATACATCTCCAGCAGAGATATAAACAATCTCTTATTTATAGACAAGCCATGGCTGGTGCCCCGAATAGCATGGTAAAGACCAATCTCATACGGAAAGGCCTCATACTTTCGCAAAATCTACATAGACAGGTTGGTACACGAGGGAATGGGATGTATCCAGCTAGGGAGCATCAACCGACCGATGGAATAGGAGCCCTTCCGAGCAAGTTGGTTCATAAAAGTGTCGGCTGTAGAAAATATGAAATTGTGACCCGACACATTCAAGAACGTACCCGGGGCCAATCCCATTACAGAACGGTTGGTGTGCACCTTGCTCGCACACACCGACTTCAGGCTATTGTTATAATGGATGTCTCCCACAAACATCCCACTTCGAGTAGGAGTTAAAGAATCTTTCATCTTCCGGTCCAGTGGGAGCATATTGAACCAAGATAAAGGGAAGTGACGCTCCATCTGGGGGATGCGGATCGCCATCCCGTTAGAAACAAAACTCCAGTTCTCTGACACTTCCAGAATCTGACTGTTCTTCACAGTCAAGGCGTCTCCAAAGAAGAATACGGGCTTCAAGTATTCCCCTTCTAATTTCCTCGAGTTCATCATAGCATAAAAAAATAAAAAGGCTGATTCTTAAGGGCATTCGATCTCGCCGGAGGCTCGTCACTCGAAAACTGGTCCGCCATATGCTGGACTATATGGTCGTACATATAGCCCAGAGCAGCTTGGGCGCTGCCTACCAGGAGCTCTCCAGCAGCATTAACCGGCAAATTCTCTGAGAAGAAGACAGAAAAAGATAAGTTAAAAAGATGGACAAAAAGGAACTAATGGGTGCTTTCGAGCTTATGCGGCTCCAACATAACAAAGCCTCATGCGGCTCAGGAGAACACTTATGCGGCTTCAACTTATTGAAGCCTAATGCGGCTCAGGAGAACACTTATGCGGCTCCAACTTACGAAAGCCTCATGCAGCTCAAGCTCAGAAGAACATTTATGCGGCTCCACTTAGTGAAGGGTCATGCGGCAGTGCTTTCATAGGGCCCGCAGGGATCGGATAAGTTCGTACGGACCACGTGACAGACAAATGTGTGTGAAATTTATGCATCTCAGTGTAGCTTATGCGGCTTCGTTGGCGAAGCGCTTATGCGGCCACAGTGGCTATTCTTATGCGGCTCGCAGCTCGACGTAGGACGAACATGCGACTCACATGAAGATAAAGGCTCGTGCATAAAGCATACGACGTAGCCATAGCAGTTAGGGTTCTTTAAAACCATATAAAGTCCTTACCAGCAATAGGAGGATGGACGTCAGGGTGAGCTGTGGGCACGACAGCCGACGGAGGAACTGTGGTGGTTCAAGTAGAGGCAGTCTTCTTCGACGAAGCTGCAGCCTTCTTGCCCTTCGCCGCAACGGTCTTCTTGGGAGCCATTGGCAATTAAAGAAGAAGATGACAATGGAGTAGGGAAAATTCGAAGTGAAGGAGAAAGTAAAGAAGTTTTCTCTCTCAAACCCCTCTTATTTATAGGAGGACAAGAGAGGGGGAACACGTAGATTGATAACCGCCTCAGAAAAGACGAAACCGACTCCTCGGATTTTGTCTCCTCTCTCATAAAGAAGATTCACCCAGGGCATAAAATCTAAAGATTTAATGAGGTGACCCTTAGGATAACCCCTAAAGGTGGCACTAAAACGAATTTGAGGCAATTAAGGATGCACACACGTGGCAATGAGCTATACGGCCCGAAAGTCCCTGCGACTGATTGGCTCAATACAACTGAGACATCCATGCGGCTGAGACATCAATGCGGCTGAGACATCAATACGGCCGAAACATCCATGCGGCCGAGATATCATATGCGACCAGAAGAATATATGGCTATGCTTCTTATTCAAAGTATTTTAATTTTACAAATTGAAAACTTTGAAGGGGGTCTTGTAGAAGCATGGAAAAGAATAAAGAAAGATCCATACGGCCAGAGAGCCCCCTGCGGCTCAGAGAGTGCATGTGGCTCAACGATCCATGCGGGTTAAGCATCTATACGGCTCAAACAAGCTCTATACGGCTCAGAGAGGAGCTACGTGGCCTGTAAATAGCTCTTCCGTTCGTCCTTTACTGCATTAAATGCTTTAACGGCTGACATCTCTGACAAGATGATAGTTCTAACACAAAGATATCATTATGATTCCCTCATAATGACGGACTCCTTGGGAAGCGAAGAAAATCTCTGACACGATCTCTCGAGAGTCAGAAACTGTCATGCGGCCTTGACACGTGGACAGTTGTATGCGGCCCAAGCGGAGACTCCCCCATGCGGCCCAAGCGGAGGCTCCCCCATGCGGCTCACGAAGACTAGCCCCATGCGGCTCACGAAGGTTTGCCCCATGCGGCTCACGAAGACTATCTTCATGCGGCTCACGAAGACTAGCCCTATGCAGCTCACGAAGACTAGTCCCATGCGGCTCACGAAGACTAATCCCATGCGGCTCACGAAGACTATCTTCATGCGGCTCACGAAGACCATCCTCATGCGGCTCACGAGGACTATCTCCATGCGGTTCACTCATGCGGTTATCCATACTCATGCGGCTCAAATCATTACCATGCGGTCCAAATGTTCAGGGGGCACTCTCAAGCAGCCTGGACACGTGGCTAGCCTTATGCGACTCAATGAGGAGTAACCTCCCTACAGCTCAGATTTCTGTAATGGCTCGACACGTAGCTTGATAGCGGGGCACGTGGCATCAGATTGATCAAAATCTTTCAACAAATCCTAATGAAATATTGGGATCAAATTAGATCATTTGCAAATAAGCCAATTAAAGACACGTATCGAGGAATCCGAGGTTGGCATGATAAATCAAGAGGATTTATGTCAATCAGCATTTATTACACACAAAAGATTTGATGCAAACACATTTATTGCTCAAATCTCGATGAACGGCCCAGATCCAATGATCCTTAGCCGCCGACTTTTACGAATGGACAATCATTGTAAACCCTAATGAGGCCCCCACTCTTATAAATAGCAGGGTGCCATTCCCTTGCGAACATATACGGATAAACAGATAGAGACATACACAGAGACAGAGAGAGATATACAGAGAGAGACATAGAGAGCCAGAGAGCCTGAAGAGAGAGCGTTTCTTCACCAACGCCTAGCAGTTCTTCTACAGAGCCAAGGCTGTATCCGATTGTCGAAGGAGTAAGGCAGAGCTGCCGTCGCTTTTCCGAGCCTCTACCGTCACCCCCCATAATCTAAAATAAACAATTATACTTAGATTGTTGTACCTAGGTTTTTGTCCCTAGGCTTTCATTGTACAAGCGAGTTTGTATTGTGAAGTAAAAGTCTAGTCCTCCGATAATTGTTCTGTTCTTTTATATTTTATGGCAAACACGATGGCGACTCTGCTGGGGACAAACTTCTCCACGGCTGAGGAGTCGGTGACGCAATCGGATGCAGCCAAACTTGGCTCCACGCAACAAATGATGGTCGTCTGCTTCGACCAACAGGCGTTTGAAGAAATGCTCTATGAAGGAAGTGCTGGCCCAGTCCAGAAACGAACCCACACAAAGAAAGCTCACTGCGAGTGGAGGCCAAAATTATTTTTTCCTCCACAAGCTCTGGATGGGTTAATGACAAGCACTCTATTGACGGGAGTCTCTTAACTCTAGGTCCACAAGCAAGAAAAAAATAACTAGAAATAAAAGTACAAAAAATAATATTAGAATAATAAGATGCAACTAAATGTAAGCAGAAAATATGGCAAGGTATCTTGCCTGATGTTACGCGTGGTGTGGTGCAATGATCCAATATTTTGTTAGTTAAAGATAATTTATATAATTTGAAAATACTTTGAAAATTACTCTATAAATTGGAGACTTTTTTTTATTCAACATAATTTATATAAATACATAAGAATCTAAAAAATAAAGTAAATTTTTTGTCAAAATAATTTGTAGGTTAAAATCTACATATAAAATACCATAAACTAATTTAATGGAAAATTTCTCACAAATATTAAATATATTGATATTTTTATTTTGTATATTTCAAAACTAAGAATAATATTTACTACAAATAAAATAATAACGCAAGATAGTATATTTCTACTAATAGTATTACACTTAGATATTATCAGCAAAATATAAACAAAATAAAAGAAAAGTAAAGTAAAAGTACAAGTAATAATAATAGATAACAGTAACATCTTCTTCATTTGTGTTGTCTCCCTTGAGAAGCAGAAAACGAAGAGAAGAATTAAACCAACAACATAGAAGTAGAAAGGGAGTGAGAGTGAAAAAAAAGGAAGGAGGTGATTTAAGAAGTTTTCTTCTCCAGCGAGAAGAAACCAAGTAGGAGAAAAAGAATGGAGAAGAGGGGAGCGAGAAAGGGGTTTACAGAGGGAGGCTCCGGCGTTGGCGGAAAAGAGTGGTGAGGTCGAAGACGCGCGGAAAAGCGGTGGCGCAGCGGCCGTCGCGCTGGCGGAGGACTAGCGGCTAGGTGGTTGGTCGCCGGAGCGGATCAGGGCCAGGGCGACGCTACTCGCGATGGCGAGGCAGTACGGTCGGTCCTGGACATCGGCGACGAACGAGGCAGGTGGTGCCCGGCGTGAACCTAGGTGACTGATCTAGTTTTTCTGATTTTATAGGTTGGGTTGGGGATTTTTCTTTTGGGTGTTTTAATTTGTTGGTGGCGGCGATGACGCAACGCGGTGGCCGTGGATGGTTGTGGAGGTGTTGATGATAGTAAGGGTGCTGGGCGGATGTGGCCGGATCTGGTCGTCGGAGCCCAGTGGGGTTGACGACTGCGGCCAAGCGATGACCCAAATTTCTGGTGGTAGAGGGTTATGGTTGTAGATGGCAGGGATGAGCCAGAGTGGTTAGGATCGATGGTGGTGATGATGGGGTAGCGACGGTGGCGTTTGTTGTCGGGTTGATTGGGGGTTTCCAGTGGGTGGTTGCGGTAGCGTTTAGGCAGCAGCAGATGGTCGGAGTGAGGAGGGATGCGTTGGCGGCGGTCTGAAGGTTTAGGAAAGAGGAAGCCGTGGATGGCCGAGTGTCGAGGAGGGTTGGCGGTTGGCTGTGGTGACGATGGTTGCGTGTTGATGGGGCTAGCCGTGATGGAGGTGATGGAGGTGAATAGAGGCGAAGAGGTTTGTTCGGAGATGGGAAGTTGGACGTTGGAAGAGGATGGAGTCTATGAACGTGTCCTGCAAGACACTGGACGAGTCGGTGTTCGGAACTGTCGGACACGGATACAGAATGTATTTGTAAAATATAATACATAGTGGATGGAAAAATGGGGACACGGACACGATGCACATCTGGTTGTGGAGTTGATGACTTGTGAAATTTCTGGGAAGGTAGCAATGGGCTCTCCTTATATAGGAGGTGGTGCTCCTAGATGGATAAGGATTTGGACGATTTAAATTCTTATGTGGATAATTACTCTTTTTATTCGAATCGATCCAAATTGTTATAGATAAAATCTAATTTAATTTAAAACATTTTAAAATAAAGACGATAATCCGATATTATCTTTCCAAATTCCAATTATCATAATCTATCAAAAATTAAATCAAACTAAATTTTTAAATATCTTTTTCATAAATAATAAAATATGATAATATTTAATTTCGAAAATCATGATAATTATTTAAATATTTGGAATACATTTTTATATAAACTACTTAGAATTAGCTTTCGTAAAATCAAGTGGACATGAAATATATTTTATGTCACTCGCACATAAAATATATTTACATAAAACAATAATTTTCTAACTTATCACTTATATTTGTAAAATATCATTAAATAAACAACATTTGCCAAAATTTAATACGTCCCAATAATTCAAATATTAATACTAAAAATCTTTTAATAGAATACTTGTAAAAATAAATCAGCTTCTATATTTGTACGCGACGTACAAATACGAAATTGCGTACACATACGTGACGTATAATTATTAAAACGAAAACATAAAAATCGATACCAAATTTATATATAAAAAGTCATAGTATAAATTAAGGGTTTTTACAGAGCATCTGGTGTATCTCTAAAGCGTGTTGCGGAAAACTTGCACCGACCCGGCGTCCCCGGAAGAGAAAATGAGGATATCGTCAGCGAACGCCAAGTGGGTAATGATCGGGCATCTGCTGGCGGTATGATAGTACTGGAAGTTAGGGGTGCTGACCATCTTATTAAGGTTTCTGCTCAAGGCATCTGCCGTAATGATGAAGATGGTGGAAGATAAGGGATCTCCTTGCCTAACCCCGTGAGTCGATTTGAAGAAGCCATCCGCCTGACCGTTGATAACCATGGAGAACCACGAGTTGCTGATCGATCTCCACACGATGTTGGTCAAGGTTTTGGAGAATCCGAAGGCTTTGAAGTCCCAGATCATGAATTGCCAATCCAGACTGTCGTAAGCTTTCTCCATGTCTAATTTGATGGCTATGTTGCCCCCTCTTACTGGGAGCTTCATGTAGGTAATTAACTCCTGGGCCAGCATGATGTTATCTTGGATATTTCACCCCTGGACAAAGCCGCTCTGCTCCTCCTACATGATCTTGGGTAGAAGGTTAGACATGCGGGAGGCGATGATCTTGGATATGATCTTGTTATTGAAGGTAGAAAGACTGATGGGGCGGAAGTCGCAGAATGTCTCTGAGTTATCTTTCTTTGGGATGAGGATAGATTGGTGCTCGAGATGGCTCTAGGGTAAGTAGCTCCCTGGAGGAAAGCAGAGACCGCTTTATGGATGTCCACCTTGATGATATCCCAGCATGTGCGAAAAAAACCCCCGAAAACCCGTCTGGTCCGGGCGCACTGTGTTCGTCAAGGGCCCAGACGGACTCTTTTACCTCTTGCTCGGAGGGAGGTTGTTCTAACTGGATGTTGTCTGTGTCGCTAATAAGGTGGGGGACCTCTTCTAGGAAGGTGTTGTCTCTGAGGACCTCTTCCTTTGATAATAGCCGGGAATATAACTTCGCAGCTGCTGCTTGGATACCATTTTGATCGCTGATGCTGATCCCATTTTTGTCGAAAATCTGGTGGAGAGTGAGTTTCTGTCTGCGACCATTAACGCAAGCGTGGAAGTAGCTCGAGCTTTTGTCCCCCTCGCTGTTCTATTTAAGCCTTGCTTTCTGCTTCCAAAAGTCGGTCTCAACTTTCAGCCTGAATTTGAGGATAGCTTTGGTGAGGTTAAAGGCGTTCCTGGTAGCAGGCTAACAGTCGGTCACGTACCTGACTTTGGCACGAGTAATGTCACGACCCGCACCCGCTTTTTGGATACGAGACGTGTCCAAGCCAGCCTACACCGCAGAGTCGGCGGTAGAACGCTGTCAAGCCCGCAAGAAATAAATGCTCAAAATCACAAAATATAATATTTACTGCTCATTCACATTTCTAAGTTTATTACAACATTTACAAGATTTATATTTAAAGAAAAATACACAGTTCTCACAATTAATGAAAATGACAACTAGTTCCACTATCTAGGTCGGCCTCAGCATACCCATGTCTTCCCAGTGCTATGAGTGATCGCGGCTAAACCTAAAAATGTTAGTTTCTAGTCAGAAATGGAACAAGTACACAAACCGACGGCAATGCAAAAATATAATAGAATTAACAAGACATGAAAATAACATATGAGATATAAAAACTAGAAGAAAATTGATGACATGGCACGGTGGAGAATAAAAGAAAAAATAAAAGACAACTACCTATGTGGTGTAAAATATCCTTTTCAACATGTGAACGGCTAGGGGGTAAATAAGGCACCCTGCACGTAGCTGCTAGCATTCACGAAAGACACGGGGGATAGTTCTGGGTAGTCCACATGTCTACTAAGATATTTTCTCTCCCGACTACTCCGTGTGACGAGCGTGTCAACAAGCAGCAAGATATATGTATTAACATAAAATATAAAGACTACTATGAATCAAAAGCAATCAGAAAGTGTACTTGCCTGAGGTCCTTAGCTAGAGAAACCAATAATACTATACCACTCAATGAGCCACAATCAGTCAACACATGCAGAAGTCTCCAGATACTGAAATAAACAGTACCAACATTCTCAGAATAGTCAAATTAGCTAGGATTGCCTGTCCTTAAGTCCAATTATGGATGCAGGGGCAAAACGGTAATTTTGAGTCAAAACGGTGTCCGCCGTTGGACCCGCTTTGCACCGAAAAGCGTACCAGAATCCACGGTCTCTAAAGTCGTCTAACTATATGCCAACAGGTCCGATTTTTTGATACGAACCCAACCGTATGTCCAAAGTTGGATTCCGATGGGCCATGCACTAACTCGTCCGTTGAGTCCAGAATGGCCTGTTAGCCTAGGGCCGATATGAAGTGGTCTGAATCACAAGAAACTAGAGCTTACGACTAGTCACGATCAAGATAGAAATTAAGAAGAATTTGTATTAATAAATAAATATATACAACTTTAGAAAATATTTATAATACTAGAAAATATGTTGTATTTCGCCAAAATACATTTTAGATAAATACTTTAATTCACTTTAGGCTAAAACTAAATTTTATCAGATAGCTATTAGGTCAAAATTATATTTGTTTTTAGAAAACATTGACAAACATTCTTTTAAAACCTTTTGTATAACTCTTCATTTTCAAATATATAATTTTATAAACTAAACCCAAAATCATTTGGTATATCGATAAATGCTTTAGTTTGAAAATATAAACTTATAGGCATGAAGGCCCAAAAATTATTTAATAAAAACAATATAAGACCCAAAAAAGAAGCCCAAAGCCTAAAACGAAAAATAATCCTTTGTGGCCTAGACCCAACCCAAATTATCATATATAAAATTATCATATATATAGGCCCAAAATGTCATTTGAACATTCTAAACAAATAATAATGTGTTTAATAGATTAAATGTACAAGTCTGGCCCAAAGGCCCATTTCCCATATTGGGCCCCGCCCAACTAATCAGTTAAGAAAATAATAACGATAATAATAATATTGACCTAGTTCTTGAAACCCAGTCCAAAACTAGTTAATACACTCAAATCTAACATATTTACATAAAACTAACTTATGAGGTCCTGGCCCAGATATTGAGTCTACTATATATGGCCCAATTTATTTCTCATCTATATGTAAATATGAAATTGAATATTACAAGCCCAAATCAATTGTACACAGCCCATTATTTGTAATGGGCCAAATAACCCATATAACCACATTGTTCTTTGTAATGAAGAGAGAAAAACAGAGAAAAAGAAAACGAATAAGGAAGGAGGAGGAAAAGCTTACAGCGGTCGGTCAGGCGCACGACGGCGGAGCGCCAGCACAGGAGGCAGGGCGGAGCTCAGGTCGCGGCGGTGAAATATGGTGGGTCCAGGTGAAGAGGCTCTGGAGGCGCGGCTCCCAGGTGGTGTTCGGCGACCAGGGGAAAGGGTCGTCGGTAGAAACTCGCCACCAGGCCGCAGAGAATATGAGGCGCTGCACGTGGCTGGGCTCGTGGTCGCTGGCTACGCGGCACGGAGGGGTGTGACTCCGACGGGTGATGTTTTTGAAGGCGATTTGCAGCCAGGCTTGCTCCGGCCGGCTAGGGCACGGGTATGGGAACGCTGCTGGTCTCCGGTGGTGGCTCGAAGAGTGTTGCCAGCGTCGGCCGCAGCTTAGGGCTAGGAGTAGGTATTTTGCTTCCTGATGTTCCTGTATCCGGATGTTGGACACAGAGGATTTGTACGGTGGTTGTAAGGGACTGGATGAAGGAAACGAACACGGATGCCCGGGGTCGAATCCGAGGTGGACACGATGATGTTAATGGTGGACACGGACACTTTGGCACCTAATTTTGTGTATTGGCTATGTGTTGGTGAGACGATGAGGGTGACTATTGGCGACAAACTGGCTGGGGAAGGCCAGGATAGGCTGTTCGGCAATAGTGTGGGCGTGGGTTTTTAGGGGATCGGTTTGCTAACTGTAATCGTCTATATATAGTTAAAGAGATGCGTCGGTTGGTACGTAGAGAGAGAGATATGACTAGTTTATGATTTGAACGAGTTCAAGATTAGCTTAAACATAATTTAGGTTATTCGTTTAAATATTTATCAAAATCTAAATCTTATGAATTTAAATTCAATACATTTAATTCGAAATTAAATAAACAATTAATTACTGCAATAGTTAAATGACATTTAAAATTGGATTAGATAATCCTTCTAATAATTTAAATATAGTGAAATTTATCCAACACTATAAAATATATATCAATTAAAATCTATTAATGATACTAGTATAAGTTTAAGTCCGAATTTAATATTACCAAAAGTTTAGTTCCTTATAAATTCAAAATTCAACTGAATAACGTTGAAGAAAAATCATTCTAGTCACAATTATGAAATAGTTTAAATTATATAAATATGAATAACCCTTTTATAAGTAAAATAACGTTTAAAAAAATACCAATAACTTCCACAACTGAGTATATCAATCAATAAAACAAATCGAGTACTTTGATTTTAATAACAAGCTAATATGATACTTATATATTTTTGAAACAATTTGTACTATCAAATATTAAATTTAAAACTGAATTTTGGTAAAGTAGTTAATCATAAAATCACTCAGATAATCTCGACGAAAATTATCTGACTAAATAAATTTTGAAATTTTGAAAAAAATTCCAGAAAAAGGAGTTACAAATCTACCCACCTTAGAAATAAATTCGTCCTCGAATTTAAGGGATGTCTAGGATAGATAGGCTTGATAAATCCGAAGAGTAAGTTATTGATTGATAAGGTAAGATCGAGGGAAAATGAAAGCTTTCTTAGTAAGAATTATTGATCAAGGAATATTGGTCAAATGATATTGGTCAAATGAAGGATAGAAAAATTTAAAATAAATAGATAGGGTTTAGAATCTTAGGCTATGGTCTTGAAAAGATTCTAATTGTTCTCTAAATTCAACACAAGCTAATAATGACCTCAAGGACAATCCATCAATCGAAGACTCTACCCATCTTAGAATTATTGGTCATCGAAATTTTAAAGGATGTAGCTAGGCACAATTAATATATATATATATATATATATATATATATATATATATATATATATATATATATATATATATATTTTATATATATATATATATATATATATATATATATATATATATAATCAAGAAATAACAAGATCAATGGTCAACTTAGAGTTAGATCGTGAATGGGATCGAACTTTTAAGAAAGATACCACATGGCACAATTAAAGTGTAGTCAACAGGGCCTGGTTATCATGGTCAAGAACATAATCGAAATAGGGTTAATTAAACAAGAAAAGTCATTAGGCACGATTAATTACTATTAGATTTGCATGGGCATGGTCGACATTCAAAATCTAAACTTGGCTAAATCACTTAGATACACTAAGATGCAGTCACGATCGAGGTTAATCATGCAAGTCATCCAAGCATGATTAAAATTTAAAAGTTGGTACGAGCATGAACAAGATCACAATAGTCATGATCACGGTGGAATAAAAATAAAATAAACTTAGTAAAAAATATAGGAACGGTTATGATTTAGTCATGAACAAAAATTGTTCTGGTTTGATCAAAATTGAAGTCATTGTGGTTGAACAAATAGTTAAGCAAAATTATTCAGGCACGATTATAGAATCAAATTCTAAGATAACATGCGAATTGGCATGATTGAAATAGAATCGAATAGTCTAGTTGTGATCTAAAGGTCGTTAAGGATGGTCCAAATCGAAACCGTTCTAATACAATCGATTGGGTAAGCATGATTATAGAATCGTAATCTAGGGGTGATTTTGAATCTAGTGGAAGGAAATCGAATTAGGTTTAAAAGATGACGATTCAAAAATAGGAAGATATGGAGGAAAGAACAATCAGTTTATTGAGAAGTTGGTAACTAGGAATAATGCACAAATCAATTTAGAAATTTTATAGTCGTATGCCAATAAAAGACATAGCCTATAAGGTATTCGAATATCGTAAACATATCTGAAGTCGTTTTACCGAGAATTTATGCCTCGCCAGTGTACAGCTAGCTGCAATAAACTCTTGGTTCCACGACTCAAATGAGGATACGGTAATGAATGCCCTATCAACTCTATCCAATCTTGACATAATATTACAAGGATGAAAAAATAGGGCAACTAAGCTATAGCTTTAATGGCATTCGATAACTCACGCTTACTTGAAATTATTTCAACTTGGGAGACATGCCATGCGAGTGCGCTGCTGGCTGCAGTGAACCTGTAGTCTCGATAATTCAAATAAGTGTCGACAGTGCGCTGCTATCTTGCCATCGCAAGTAAACGAACATTCTTTTAACTATACATTATGAAATTTCAAAGGAGGTTCTAGAATTTCAAATAAGTTCCATAAGGGTGTAAGTATCTGTCCTTCAAATAGGAATATCAAGTCTTGAAAAGAAAATGATTAGTTAGGAAGGATAACACTTGAATCCAAAAACTTAACTTGAGATTAATGTATAGACAATTGAGTGAAAAATTATTTAAAAAGATATAATCCCTTGGGTCCAAGGAAAATATAAGTGATACAAACCCATGATATGGCGATGTTTAGAGAAGACATAAGATAAAGTTCAACAAATGATCATGATTAGGGAAAAAATGACCGAAGACAAAAGAAATATAAATTTATATTTATATTTCTCTAATATTCAAGATCGAGAGAATTATGTATAAAACACTATGTATACTTATTATGAATATATATATTTATGCATAAGTATATTCTAAATAAATCTTGAAATATAATTTTAAGGGAAGGTTATTCTATTTCCAAGTAAAATACAAATTTAAATAGCAATAACACATCTATTATATTAAATATACAATTTATAGAAATTATCCACAAGACCAAAATGGACTACCAATCTGTATACACATCCATATATCTATATGGACGTCGTTGGTCACACTACTTGACCACCCGGACTTGGGTTGGGTTCGGGCTAGTTTGGAACAACTGGGTCTTCTAAAAGTCGTATTATTATTAAATAACCAATGAAATTATTTATAGAGATCAAGTCACAACTTCGTCTGGTTTTCCTACTTCGGACACACTTATGGCTCGGTCTTTCCTACCATAGCTAATATACTAGTTAAAGCACGCCAATGCACTATCTGTGCCATCACTTCTAGTCATATGGCACTCCAAGATTTAACCATGACTAAGGCATTCTATAATAATAATTAATTAAATATTTATAAAATTCCAAAAATCATATCTTAATTCAAATAAAAGGAATAAATGCTACGTTCAAAATTTCGGGAAGATGTTATGAATCTACCCTCCTTAGAAATACCGTCGAAATGTCAAATTAAAATAGGGACTCCTAGTCCTAACCACTCTCAAAAATTGATTTACTCCTAGTTGTGAATGAGCATTTCCTAGTCGCAGGCTCGTAGTAGTACGACTAATATGGTACTACCACGAGTTTGCAACCTTTTGCAAAAACTGACCTGCATAGGCTACCACAAAAACTTGTCACGACCCGCACCCACTTTTCGGATACGAGACGTGTCCAAGCCAGCCTACGCCGCAGAGTCGGCGGTAGAACGTTGTCAAGCCCGCAAGAAATAAATGCTTAAAATCACAAAATATAATATTTGCTGCTCATTCACATTTCTAAGTTTATTACAACATTTACAATGTTTATATTTAAAAGAAAATACACAGTTCTCACAATTAATGAAAATGGCAACTAGTTCCACTATCTAGGTCGGCCTCAGCATACCCATGTCTTCCCAGTGCTAAGAGTGATCGCAGCTAAACCTAAAAATATTGGTTTCCAGTCAGGAATGGAACAAGTACACAAACCGATGGCAATGCAAAAACATAATAGAGTTAACAAGACATGAAAATAACATATGAGATATAAAAACTAGAAGAAAACTGATGACATGGCACGGTGGAGAATAAAAGGAAAAATAAAAGACAACTACCTATGTGGTGTGAAATATCCTTTTCAACATGTGAACGGCTAGGGGGTAAATAAGGCACCCTGCACGTGTCATGTGCAGCTGCTAGCATTCACGAAAGACACGGAGGATAGTTCTGGGTAGTCCATATGTCTACTAAGATATTTTCCCTTTCGACTACTCCGTGTGACGAGCATGTCAACAAGTAGCAAGGCAAGCAATCACTCATTCAAGCAAGGAATCGAAGGCATGAGGCATAAGGAAGACATTATACCTCACGAGTCAAACAAGCCAGGATATCGCGATCGGATATCATCCTCACGCTCCCATGTTGACTCACCCAAAGAGTGATGACCCCAAGCAACTCGGACTAACTTGATAGTCTTGTTCTAGAGTATCTTCTCTCTCCGGTCCAATATAGACACGGGCCTCTCCTCATACGAAAGGTTGGTACCAACGACCAATTTCGAATGATCCAGGACGTGGCTCGGGTCCGAAATATACTGTCGTAATTGGGACACATGGACTAAGCTTTCCTCGTACGCCGAAACGAATGATGCCACGGTTAGGCAAAATCCTTAAGAATACATGGTAGCCGATAGAAAACTCGAGAGGGCACTGATGAAAATTGGCCCAATGGCGCTGACGATCTTGGGCAACTCGAAGATGATCCCGAACTCTTCTGACCACTTCAACTGTCTGGGCAATCATTTCTGGACCGAGCATCGGTCTCTCTTCTACATCATCCCATGCTAACGGGGATCGGTACTTCCTACCATACAGTGCCTCGAACGGTGCCATCTGGATACTAGCTTGGAAGCTATTGTTGTACAAGAATTCCACCAGGTGTAGGTGATCTTCCCACGAACCACCGAAGTCAAGTGTACAAGACCGCAACATATCTTCAAGAGTCTGGATTGTACGCTCCGACTGACCATCTGTCTGCGGATGATATTCTAAACTAAACTAGAGGTGAGTTCCCAAACTCTCCTATAGGATACGCCAAAAGTGCGACGTGAATCTTGAATCTCGGTCCGAGGTGATACTAACTAGCATTTCGTGCATCCTGATAATCTGCCTGAGGTACATCTCTGCTAACTGAGCTGTCGACTGACCAACTCTGAACTGGAGGAAGTGAGCTACCTTCGTGAGCCTGTCAATTATAACCCAAATAGCATCTCGACCAGCTGGGGACCTAGGTAATACAGTCATAAAATCCATGGTCACATGTTTCCACTTCCATTCTGGAATCGACAAGGGCTGAAGAAGTCCAGCGGGCCTCTGATGTTTAGCCTTAACTTGTTGGCAGACTAAACAACGAGAGACAAACCAGGCTATCTCCCTCTTCATGCCATTCCACCAAAAGTGCTGTCGGATATCACGGTACATCTTCATACCGCCCGGATGAATGAAATATTGAGAACTGTGAGCCTCTGCCATGATCTCCTGTCTAATATTACCACTAGATACAAAAAGACGCTTACCATGCCTAAGTGTACCGTCTTTATGAATACTAAACTCTGGTCTTCGACCTGCCTCACACTCTACCATGAGTCGCTGAAGCTTGGAATCTGCTGACTGCGCTATCCGGATCCTCTCGACTATGGTGGACTGAACTTACATACTGGCCATCAATGCCACACTGGAAGGGAGAACAACTTTAATACCCATCTTCTGAAGATCTACTAACAGGTCCGATTGTGCTATTAGGAAATAAACTCCGGCTCTCCTGCTCAATGCATCTGCAACGACATTGGCCTTCCCGGGATGATACTGTAAGTTGATATCATAATCCATAAGAAGCTCCAGCCACCTCCTCTGACGCATGTTAAGATCTTTCTGGGTGAAAACATACTTCAGGCTCTTATGATTGGTGAAAATCTCCACCCTATCTCCGTACAAGTAGTACCTCCACAACTTAAGTGCAAACACTACTGCTGCCAGCTCCAAGTCATGGGTCGGGTAATTCCTCTCATGATCACGAAGTTGTCGTGACGCATAAGCTATTACCTTCCTATGCTGCATCAGAACACATCCTAGGCCTCTGCCTGAAGTATCACAATATACTGAGAATCCTCTGGTTCCATCTGGAAGCGCGAGAATGGGAGCCGTTATCAAGCCTCGCTTTAACTTCTCAAATGAATCCTGATATTCTGCTGTCCAAGCAAACTGCACCTCCTTACGGGTCAACTGGGTCAATGACACTGAGATTCGGGCAAAGTCTGAAACAAATCGCCAGTAGTAGCCGGCCAATCCGAGAAAACTGTGAACCTCTGCAACTATGCTGGGTACCGGCCATGACTCAATACCCACAATCTTCTGGGGATCCACTTCTATTCCTCCTCTGGTGATGATATGACCCAAGTACGAAATGCGATCGAGCCAGAACTCGTATTTACTGAATTTGGCATACAACTGGTGCTCCCTGAGAATCTGAAGAACCACACGAAGATGCTGATCATGCTCTGCTTCACTCCTGCTATAGACCAGGATGTCATCCAGAAACACAATCATGAACTGATCCAAATAAGGCATGAAAATATGATTCATGAGATCCATGAATACAGCCGGTGCATTGGTCACTCCAAATGGCATCACTAGGAACTCCCAATGCCCATACCTAGACCTAAAAGCTATCTTCGGGATGTCCTGTTCTCTGACTCTGATCTGATGATATCCTGAGCGCAAGTCGATCTTCGAGAATACTGCTGCCCCTTTGAGCTGATCAAACAATCTATCTATCCTCGAAAGAGGGTATCTGTTCTTGATTGTCACTGAGTTCAAGGTACGATAATCAACACATAACCTGGACGTACCATCCTTCTTTTTCACAAGAAGCATCGGGGCTCCCCAAGGCGATCCACTAGCACGAATGAATCCCTTGGTTCGAAGCTCTTCAATCATCTTGTATAAGATCTCCAACTCTGACGGCGCCATCCTGTAGACTCTCTCTGACACTGGGGCTGTCCTAAGAATCAAGTCAATGGTAAACTCGATCTCTCGTTCTGGCGCCATACCTGAAAGCTCTTCTGGGAAAACATCTGGAAACTTTTCGACTATCCGAGGCAACTGCACTGCTGCTACGGCCATCCGCAATACTGGAGGAGAAGGCTCGACTTCGCCCTGAGAAAAGGAAAACTCCGGCTCGCCTGGAATGCTAAAAACAACCTACCAATATGGCAGTCTATTCTAGCATACTGGTTCCTCAACCAATCCATCCCTAAGGCCACATCATAATCGGCCATCGGGAATTCTATCAATCTAGCGAGAAATTCCTTACCGCTAACTACGATTCGATACGAGAAAAACATTCTATCGACTCCCACAAGTCCGTTACCAGTAAGTATATTGAGCCTTACTGATAATGACTCGGGCTCCAATCCTATCCGTGTCGTGAATCGTGCAGACACAAAAGAATGTGATACACCAGAATCAAATAAAGCTGATGCTGGAAAGGAGTTGACGAGAATAGTACCTGCCACTACCTCTCCTGGTGCCAGTCCTTCCTCTGCGGTCATCACCATAGCCTGACCATGCCATCGGGGTGCTGGTCCCCTCTGCTGAAATCCTCGCTGCCTATTCTGACTCAAGGCTTGGGCTTGAGCATGCTGCTGGGGGTGTTGTTGCTGGAACACCTGGGACTGAAGCGGCAAGGGCCTCGACAATGGATACTGCTGCTGCTGGACCGGACCTGGCCCTCTTACTGAAGAGCTAGAAAGGTTAGATGATGATGAACCACCCCTATTCGGGCAGGATCCAACCCTATGGTCTGCTGCTCCACAAGCCAGACACAATCCCTGTGCCCGACGACACTCTGCCACTACATGGCCTGGCTTTCCATAATAAGAACATCCTACTGCGGAAGACTGCTTCTGCTACTGAGGGTACGTCGGGGCTGAATGCTGAACCGACGTCACTGAGGCTGCTCGCCTCGGAGCTCCAATGGTCAAAGCCCTGGCTGCCGGGGCTGGTGCTGACGACTGATTCATCTGACCGTGGGATCTCTTCCAACCTTCGGCCCTATCCACAATCCTCTGGGAGGTATACTCATGTCTCCTAGCTGCTCTCAAGACTGCATCAAAAGTCTGATGCTCAAACTGCTAAACTGCCAATAAAATCTCTAAGTGAAGCCCTTGCTGAAATCACTGGGTTCTATCATACTCGGTTGCCACCAAGGTGGAAGCAAACCGACTGAGCCTCGAAAACTCGGACGCATATCCGTCGACCGTTCTATCCATCTATTTCAGATTGGTAAACCTCGTTTGTAGATCGTACCGAGCTACAGTATCATAATATTTGGTCTGGAATCTCTCTCTGAACATCGTCCAAGCAATGGGTGCTACTAATCCAACGGCCTGAGCCGCCCACCAACTGCGGGCCAAATCCAATAACTGCAGGCGCACTACGGCTACTTTCTCGTTCTCTGGGGTCCTGGCTGCTTCTAGAATCACCTCTGTGTCCTGAAGCCAAGCATCTGCGGTGATAGCATCTTTACTACCGTCGAAGAATAGAGGGTTCAAGCGCTTGAAGCTGTTGGCCGTGCTGTTACCCTGATGACCTTCTTTGGTCAAAGCATCCGTCACTGCCTGGTGCAAGACATCTCCTCGACGATCTTAGGAAGCTATCAAGGTCCTGACGAGACCTACCAAAGTGCCATCATCAGGCTCGGCAGGTTGAACTGGCTGGACTGGTGGCTCTCTGCCAGAAGGCATGACTCTGGAGGCTACTCCGGAATGCTAGGCTTAATCCCCTGGTTGCGGCTGATCTACGGGAAGTGCTCTGCCTTGCTGACCGACAGGTCCAGGAACGATGCCGCGGAAGAAGACGACATGGAGAACAATAAGGAAGGACCAAGACAGATCAACGATACAAGCATATGATCAGGACAAGAATCCAGGGATTCAGAAGATACGAGCAGAGATCAAGGACGAATACTGATTGAGACATCTATTCAGTAAACCCTCACATATCTTGATTTACAAGACCAGCATGGGCCACCACTTAAACCATGTCACGCCCCAGAACCAGAATACTGGAGAGCGGGGGCAGACATAGCCAGCTACGTATATGAAATGGAAGCCATCTCGCTATACGGTCACGGCTGTCTAGATACATGAGGGTTTACTATAAGCCAACCGTCACCTATGGTCATGAACAAGCCTAGTATCTCAATCACAAACAAGTAGGTAAAAGTCACAAGATGTATGATCATTAAATGTACAATAATAAGGCATCCCAAATATTACATATTCAGATGATCATGAAGCTAGTCGTTATAAAATATTAGGACTAGCAAGAGTTTAGTCATACATGATCAATCCTAGGATCTGTTAATCATGTTACAGCCCGTAGGCAGACAGTAAGTAAGTGCAATTGAGCTAAACAGGTGCTCGTCGGCTAAACGCCTCAAAAGAATATTTTTACAATAAAGTGGAAGATCAAAAATAAACCCACTCGTTGCCCTGGTTACGTCTAGTCACCACCATCGGGCTAGAAAGTCGGTAGATCCTCTGGAGCTGCTCCGAAATCTGGCCATATAAAACCAGCTGGGTCAGACCCCAGAAAGAGCAAGTGCCATAAAAAAAGCTTCACTTAGGAACTAAAACCAGCAATTAGCACAGAAGGTAATAATATATATAATAAAACTGGAGAAAATATAATATCACGAGGATATACGGTAAGATAACTATGGGACCATTCAGATGACCAGGTTACAATCCTTAAACCAAACAAGGACCGGGATTGTAACCCTTCGTCTGAACCGAACTTGGTTTCTCCTATTTATCAGCAAGATAATGTAAGAGAATCAGGACATATAACAATCTAAACAGGATCAAGGCAAGACTAGACTGATCATTCCCCATTCAACAATCACGGCCAAGCAATAAGTATGGCTTGATACTTTAACTAACTAGGGTTATCACAGACCTAGTTACTAGCAAGATGCAGTGAGATTATTCCACAGCCACAAGTCCTGCAGACCTTCCAGGTTACCCAGGTCAAAAATTAGGGGTTGAATTCAGGTCGGTACATCGTCCAGGAAACACATGTACCCTTAAGTAGCATGAAGGGTACAACACATAATAGTGTGCTGGAAATGTGCCCTACTCGACGGCAGGCTACAGATCCTAAGCGTGCCCAGGTAACGGGATTGCCTGTAGCTGGGAGATCTCTTTATGACTAATGTATTAATCTAGTTATTACCCTTAGTCCATTTCAGAAGGTACTCCTGACCATGGTACTCAGGAGTCCTATCCTAGACATGATGTAAGACAGGACTGGATTATCGGTATAAGCACAATCGCCCACGGTATTCAGGTTACTTATACAGGTCATGTCATGTCAGGTAGCCGTCGCAACAGCTTATCATGATATATCATGTCCGGTTATCATGTCAAGTGTACTTGCCAGGAGTACGCCACGACGGGCCACTATCAGGTCATGTCATGTTTACTCGTCAGGAGTGCACCCCTACGGGTCACTTGTTGGCCCATTGGTCATATGGTCAACCTAATTTTAATAATTGATTAAACTCTGTCTGGATATACAAAGCTAGTCGGGACATCTCGGACTCTTGAACATGATCAAGAATGGCTATCCACTGAATTCAAGACCGAAGATTTGTTTGCCTACTCGAGTTTGTAATTCCTTATGCAATATATTTTTTATTTTATTTGAGTCTAGGAATATGTTGTACACCGAGTTGTACTGGCAAATAGGCTACCCTTAAATGAGTTCAAAATGTTTTCAAAATAACCTCTCAAAAAGGTTTACAAAAAGGTTTTCAATAAGGTTTTCAAAAATCACCAAAAAACTTTTTAAAACACTAACTAAACCCTGACTAAACCCTGACAGAACTCGGAACGAGTTCGGCCAGAGTTCGGTTGGTGGCCGTTGTGATTTTGAATCCTTGGAACTTGGTCCTCCTGCAGTTGCGGATTTGACCGAGATTTGCTCATAGAGTTCTGCCCGAATTCTACCCGAATTCTGTCAGAAGTCTGCCTTTGGAATTCCTATAAATAGAGAAGGATTTCGATCATTTCAACTCACTCATTCACTTTCAATCTTCTCTCTATCTAAAGCTTTCAGTCTTCCAAAGAGTTTTCTAGAGCTTTCAATTTCAGATCCCAAGCCAATTACAATCCTCTAGTTAATTTGCCAGTACGGTACGGTCTAGAAGTTTCTGAGAGATTGTAATCAGAAGGCTTGATTAAAGAATACCTCTTCACATTTGAAGTTGGACGAGTTCTTCGTATCAAAGCTCGCGTTGTAGAAGTTGCAAGAACTTCGTAAGAAAACTTGCAGTTTTTCCAATAGTGGATTCAACTGGTAGCATGAGTTCTACCGACTGGATTAGTCCTCAACAGAGGGAAACCAGTATACATCGATGTCTTTGCGTTTGCTCTCTTAACTCTGTCTTTACTTTATTTCAGTTATGATTAATATTCTGTGATTGTGCTGCTAACATTTTTAATTAGCATTATTCCGCTGCCAACTCTATTCACCCCCCCTCTAGAGTATTACGCTTTACTATTTCATTCATACAATTGGTATCAGAGCGGGTGTTACAGGTAAAGCAAAGGTAACAGTGCAATTATTTATTCATTTTTATTAACTGTTATATAGATCATAGCACAACACATGGCAACTGTGAAATTCACAAGTGAAGGCCAGGCCACAAACAGACCTCCACTGTTTGATGGTACGAACTATACCTATTGAAAAATACGGATGAGTTTCTTCTTGAAATCACTTGACTTTGATTTATGGTCCATTGTTCTTGATGGCTATCAAAAGCCACCTCGTATAAATGTTGATGGAGTTTTAGTTGAAAAACCCCATAGCAGATATACAGAGGAAGAAAAGAAAAGGGCCAGTCTTGACGTACGTGCCATTAATGCTCTTTTTTGTGCTTTAGACAGAACTGAATTTAACAGGGTGTCTATCTGCACAACGGCTAATGAAGTGTGGAAGCTACTTGAAGTCACACATGAAGGCACGACTCAAGTCAAAGAATCTAAAGTCAGCAGACTTACTCAACAGTACGAGGCGTTCAAGATGAAGCCCAACGAAATAGTTACACAAATGTTCGAGAGATTCTTGGATATTGTAAATCCTTTGTCCTCCTTAGGCAAATATTACAGTAACCATTAAAAGATTCGCAAACTCCTGCGAGCTCTCACCAAGAACTGGATTCCGAAGGCTACTGCAATCATTGAAGGGAACGATCTCACAACTATGTCCCTCAAAGTACTCATGGGTAAACTACTCACTCATGAACTGGAGCTACAAGACTTTGAAGAGCCTGCACCAAAGGAGAAGACGATCGCTTTCAAGGCTCAGCACAGAAAAGCTGCTGAAGGTAATTCAGACAGCAGTGGATCTGACGCTGAAGATCAAGCACTCCTAGCAAGGAAGTTCAAAAGATTCATGAGACATGAGAAGAGAGTCAAAGAGAACAACAGCAATAACTGGTATCAAGAAGATGCCGTCTGCTATGGTTGCAAGAAGAAGGGACACATGAAGAAGGATTGTCCCACAAACTCATCATCAAGCAAGAAGAGCAACAGGTATAAAAAAGGGAACCTGAAGAAATCAACATCTAGAAGATATGCCAATACCAACATATGGCATGAAAGTGAAGTCAGCGACTCAGAAGACGAACAATCAGAAGACGCTGCAAACGTATGCTTTATGGCATTCGATCAGGTACCTACTGAACCTGTAGTTGTACTGAACCTGTAGTTGATACTTATGATGACTTCACCTTTGAGCAATTTGGAGATGCCTTCAGTGACCTGATGACTGATTACAGGAAACTGCATAGCAAGTATCAGACCTCTAAGAAGGTACTCAAAGAGTACAAAGGTGAAATAGGTAGACTTACCGACCTACTAGCTGAGGTTAGAAATAATGTTAGTGAGTCTGGTGAGCTTTCTTCAACAAAGCTCTTATTACACGAGACTACCAAGTCATCTGAAGAGAAAGACAAAGTTATTGACCAACTCAAGGAAGAACTTTCTAAAGAGAAGAAAAGTCTTCAAAGTGCACAAATCGGAATGGAAACACTCACTTCTGATTATACTAAGTTGTATGACACTTCCAAAAGATTGGAAATTAGGTTAGGAAAATAGCTTGAGCCTACTGCTTCCTTCCCTAACACGTGTCACTTACCGAAAAATCGGAACATTCCCAAGCCAAACACTGTCAGACCTAACCATATAAAACCTTTACCCCAAAAGGTTAAGTCCAAACAAGATTATAGGTATGCTTTCTTCTATACTAGAAAACATAAATCCACCAACCATGCACACCACTCAGCTTTCAACACTCGACATGCACAATGTCATTATTGTGGCCTCATTGGTCATATTTTATCTGCATGTAGAATGAGAAAGCTTGTTGATTTAAATGTTTATGCTTGGATACCAAAGGCTAACATTTTAGGACCCTACAAAAATGGGTACCAAAAGTTTCATCTACAAACTGTTTTGTAGGTGGAACACCCTTCACATGCTAGAAGCAAATGGATCCTTGACAGCGTTTGCTCACGGCATATGACCGGTGACGCTACACTATTTGCAACACTGTCGAAGAAAAAGAAGGAAGGCTATGTCTCCTTCGGTAATAACTTGAAAGGGTATATCATTGGTATCGATGATGTTGGTAAGTCTCCCTATCCTGTAATTAAGGATGTCTGTCTGGTTACCGAGTTGAAATATAATCTACTCAGCATAAGTCACCTAGCTGATCATGGTTATGGAATCAACTTTGGCAAAGACAAATGTACTATAGTTGACAGCTCAACTGGCAGTACTATCTTTGAAGGTATCAGGGAAGACAATATATATGTTTTCTATTTGTTAGAAGAAACTAACATTTCAGGTAGATGCTTAATGGCCAAGAGTGATGAGAGTCATCTGTGGCATATGAGACTCGGTCACGCTAATATGGATACGATCTCAAGATTATCCACAAAGAAGCTAGTACGCGATTTTCCGGACATTACATTCAAGAAGGATTCGGTATGCAGCCAATGTGAAAAGAACAAAGCTACCAGATCCATATTCAAATCTGTAAACGCAGTATGTACTACTAGACCTCTACAATTGCTACACATGGACTTATTCGGTCCTAGCAGAGTTGCTAGCCTCGGAGGTAAATTGTATGCTTTTGTAATTGTAGATGATTTCTCTAGATACACGTGGGTATATTTCTTGACACGCAAGAATGATGCATTATCCGAATTTGTCGCCTTTTACAAGAAAGTACAGAATGAAAAAGGTTACATGATCACTCGAATCAGAAGTGATCATGGAGACAAATTCGAGAATGCTAATTTTGAGCAATTTTGTGACACACATAGTTTTGTACACGAGTTCTCCTGTCCTAGGACTCCACAACAAAATGGAGTTGTGGAACGTAAGAACAGAACTCAAACCGAAATGGCCAGAGTGATGTTAAACCAGTTTAGTCTACCCAAATATTTCTGGGCTGAAGCTGTCAATACAGCTTGCTTTGTTCTTAATAGAGTTCTAATTCAACCCAAATCGAAGAAGACTCCATTTGAGCTATGGTTTGATAGAATTCCATTTGTTTCATACCTTAGAATATTTGGCTGTAAATGTTTTATTCTAAATACAAAAGACAATTTAGGAAAATTTGATGAAAAGGCCGATGAAGGTATTTTTTAGGTTATACGGCCAAGAGCAAAGGATACAGAGTCTTCAACAAACGAACCATGATCATCGAAGAGTCAATCAACGTCACTCTTGATGAACTAAATCAAATGACTATCGATAACAGTGATGAAGATCTGACTGCGTCAAGCTCAACATCAGTTGATCCTCAACCAAGCTCTGCACTAGCTGAACCTCCTAGAGAAGATCCAGGAACCAGCTATCTTCAGAATCCACTAAAAAGGTTGAAATTTACAGCTGATCACCCAAAAGATTTGGTAATTGGTGATATTACCAAAGGAGTAAGTACTCGTACATCCAGTAGAGATATTGTTTCTAGTGTTGCATTTATTTCACAGCTAGAACCCAAAACTATTGATGAAGCATGTAGTGATAGTTTTTGGATAGATGCTATGCAAGAGGAATTAAACCAATTTGAACGGAATCAAGTTTGGGAACTTGTTTCCAGGCCTATTGATCATCCGGTCATTGGCACCCATTGGGTATTCCGAAATAAACTAAATAAGAATGGTTTAGTGACTCATAATAAGGCTCGACTCGTAGCTCAAGGATACAATCAAGAAGAAGGTATCGACTACGATGAGACTTATGCCCCAGTTGCGAGATTAGAATCCATTCGCATGTTATGTGCATTTGCATGTTTTCATGATTTCAAACTATTTCAAATAGATGTCAAGAGTGCTTTTTTAAATGGTTTTATAAAAGAAGAAGTTTTTGTAGCACAACCTCCAGGTTTCACAGATTTCAAAAACCCTGATTATGTTTTCAAGTTGAAGAAAGCCTTATACGGTTTAAAACAAGCCCCTCGTGCTTGGTATGATCGTCTAAGATCTTTTCTACTTGACAACGGTTTTTCAAAAGGCAAGGTTGACACTACACTGTTTATTAAGTCTTTTAATAGCAAACTTCTTTTAATTCAAATCTATGTTGATGATATTATATTTGGATCTACTGATGAATCTCTGTGTCAAGAATTTTCTAAGTGTATGCAGAATGAGTTTGAGATGAGCATGATGGGAGAGCTGAAATTCTTTTTCGGATTGCAAATCAAACAAACTGATAATGGGACATTTATAAATCAAGCCAAGTACACAAAAGACCTGCTAAAGAAGTTTGATCTGGACAATGTCAAACCTATTGGCACTCCAATGGCAACTTCAACAAAGCTTGATTCAGATGAACAAGGCAAGCCAGTCGACACACGTAAGTATCGAGGTATGATTGGTAGTTTATTTTATTTAACTGCTAGTCGTCCAGATATAATATTTAGTGTTTGCCTGTGTGCACATTTTCAAGCTAACCCAAAGGAATCACATCTGTCCGCAGTTAAGCGTATCTTTCGATACCTTAAGGGCACTTCTTCTGTTGGCTTGTGGTATCCCAAAACTAAGTCCTTTGACCTTATTGGTTATTCGGATACAGATTTTGCTGGATGCAAAGTTGATAAAAAAAGTACCAGTGGCACATGTCATTTCTTAGGCAAGGCTTTAGTCTCATGGTTTAGTAAAAAATAAAATTATGTAGCCCTATCAACAACAGAGGCTGAGTACATCGCCGCAGGACGTTGTTGTGCTCAGATTTTGTGGATGAAACAAACCCTTGAAGACTATGATTTATTTTTCACGCATATTCCCATTTTCTGGGATAACACGAGCACTATTAATTTGACAAAGAATCCAGTATGTCACTCTCGTACTAAACATATCGAGATTCGACATCACTTTCTTAGAGATCATCATCAAAATGGAGATATAAACCTTGTGTACATAGATACTGAAAATCAACTAGCTGACATCTTCACTAAACCTCTAGCGGAAGATCGTTTCAATTATTTACGTCGAGAATTAGGAATTTTGGACGTCAATAATATTAATTAATTTTGTTTTATGATTATATTTCATTATGCAAAAACTGTGTTAGAGACAAGCCAATAAAGAGTCTGTCTGTCACCACAACTACGGTTGAAGTGAAGCGGTACTTAAGAGTTCCCCGGTGAACCTCCGCCAGCTGGGACAGTACTCCTACAACTAATCTGAAACAGTCACTGTGTAACGACATTTAATCTATAAAATAATATTAATTATGTTAATTGAAGTTGAAATGACTAATCTTTGAATTAAATATTTGAAATGAGACAATAAAAAAGAATGGCAAAAATCAACTATAAAGAACCCTAGGCGAATTCGGCCAGAGCTCTGACCGAATTCGGCCCGAGTTCGGTTGAGGGTGTCAGGTTATATATACAGAACCCGAGAAGCCCTTCTTCTTCATTGCTTCCAAACTAATCACAACAGCAGCAGCAGCCGCGAAGGAGCCCCAAACCCTAGCTTTTCACCACCCTCATTCTTCCAATCCAAGTGGTGAAATCAATCCAAAATTTGGATTCGTGCGGAGTTCGTCATTCTCTTCGACATACTTTGATTTCGGGAGGTATAACTCCATCTTTCTCCACTTTTCAATTAGTGCATTTTTAATTCAATTTGCACAAATGGCATCCAAATTCAATCATTCAATGAGGAAGAAGACGAACCCTAGTGAGGAAGGGTCATCTTCGCATCCGCATACGGATTCCCTCTTCTTGCCGGTCCAAACGAGCGACGGTATGTTCGACGTATTTTTCTTTCAAACCCTAGACCAAGCCCTACTGTGTTATGGAGACTTCTCCATGAAATCCATATGCACAGGCGCTCCAGTCAAATGGACTGTATTTTCTGATCATCGTCATTTCTTTGAGGCATTAGGGTTACATCTTTTTGTTAAAATCTGCTTCCCTATAGCAACTAATGTCATTAGATTATTTTATTGCAATCTCATATTAAACACTTTTGATGTGAGCACTCGTGTTGGAGGTATTGATATCAATTTCAATGATAACCTCTTAGCGAAGATCCTTGGTATCCCTAACGAAGGTGAACCGCTAGTTGACATCACTGAATTTGAGTTTCCCGAAGGCACGACACTCGCCAGTTTCAAAGCGGAACTCTGTGCACCTGATAGAGTACGCTCTGGAAAGTTCAAGGCTAACAACCTGAACTTGTTTAACTATAAATTGCATCGCATCATCTATTCCACTATCCTTCCAAAATCTACTTCAAAGGATGATGTGACTTCTCTTGAGCTGTCCGCCATGTACCACATTCTTAAGGGATTCTATTTTCTGCCCCTAAGACTATGATTCAGATGATGGGTCATTGTCGTGCAAGAGATAGAAATCTCTCTTACGCGATGATTCACCCACGCATCTTTCAGCGCTTCGATATCGATCTGTCGACTTGTACTCAGGGCCCTGAGCCCAAGTTTCTTCAGTTATCTCATCGTAGCATGACTGCTTCAGCTCCTCCTCCTGCTCCTCCTACTGCACCTCCTCCACCACCTCATCAGTATGCCATGACATTTGAGGGCATACATCAGCATTTATCTGCTTTGCACGTCTCGATGACGGACATGGCTCGCGAGCGTGAGTTCCGCAATGTCATCCGTTATCAGGCGCTTGCAAATTCCTTAGCTGATCTTCGTTTCGCCCAGACTGGTCATTCAGCCGGTTCCATCCCTAGAGATCCAGCTTTCTCTGGTTATCGCTGTGAGGATGAGGCTGTTCATGCCTACTTCTAGCCCGGTAACACCTATGATTGGTACCGTCCTGATCGTGCTCCACCTCGTGACTTTGTTGGTGAGTTCTATGCTGGCGCCCCTCTGCATCCTTCTGGTGCTGGTACCTCTGGAGCTGGTACTTCAGGATATGCTGGTCGAGCTGATGATAATGATGAGGATGATGATGAGAAGATGTGACTATATGATTTTGAGTGATATTTTATTGTGCACTTGGAAATGCTCGGACATTCCAAGTTATTATCAGTACTTTTTGATTATTATTAGTACTTTCTAGTTTGCTTCAGTACTCTTTTATTTTCATGGACATGTTTATTATGCCTCAGTTTATGGCATTTCAGTTTATTTCAGCACTTTGTTTCAGTTTATGATAGCACTATTTCTTATATTGCTTCATTCTTTATAACTGCGTGTGAAATTACATGCCTGTGATGATTTTTTTTTGCGATAATACATGCATGTGATATGTCTATAGTTTTATGCCTTATTTCTTTTATATGTGTTTTCTCACTATTTGTTACTTATGCATTGATTGTGGGGGAGCTTTATCTTTTGCAATTATTTTGCTAAGTGACAAAGGGGGAGAAAAATTAAAAGATCTAACATTTTTTTTGAGATAATACAGGATATGAACAATTCTACTTTTGATATTTTGAACAAGCTTAATGTTATATCATTCATAGTTTGTCAATTATCAAAATGGGGGAGATTGTTGGCCCATTGGTCATATGGTCAACCTGATTTTAATAATTGATTAAACTCTGTCCGGATATACAAAGCTAGTCGGGACATCTCGGACTCTTGAACATGATCAAGAATGGCTATCCACTGAATTCAAGACCGAAGATTTGTTTGCCTACTCGAGTTTGTAATTCCTTATGCAATATATTTTTCATTTTATTTGAGTCTAGGAATATGTTGTACACCGAGTCGTACTGGCAAATAGGCTACCCTTAAATGAGTTCAAAATGTTTTCAAAAGGACCTCTCAAAAAGGTTTACAAAAAGGTTTTCAAAAAGGTTTTCAAAAATTACCAAAAAGCTTTTTAAAACCCTAACTAAACCCTGACTAAACCCTGACAGAACTCGGACCGAGTTCGGCCAGAGTTTGGCCAGAGTTCGGTTGGTGGCCGTTGTGATTTTGAATCCTTGGAACTTGGTCCTCCTGCAGTTGTGGATTTGACCGAGATTTGCTCATAGAGTTCTGCCCGAATTCTGCCCGAATTCTGTCAGAAGTCTGCCTTTGGAATTCCTATAAATAGAGAAGGATTTCAATTATTTCAACTCACTCATTCACTTTCAATATTCTCTCTATCTAAAGCTTTCAGTCTGCCAAAGAGTTTTCTAGAGCTTTCAATTTTAGATCCCAAGCCAATTACAATCCTCTAGTCAATTTACAGTGCGATACGGTATAGAAGTTTCTGAGAGATTGTAATTAGAAGGCTTGATTGAAGAATACCTCTTCATATTTGAAGTTGGACGAGTTCTTCGTATCAAAGCTCACGTTGTAGAAGATGCAAGAACTTCGTAAGAAAACTTGCGGTTTTTCCAATAGTGGATTCAACTGGTAGCAAGAGTTCTACCGACTGGATTAGTCCTCAACAGAGGGAAACCAGTATACATCGCTGTCTTTGCGTTTGCTCTCTTAACTCTGTCTTTACTTTATTTCAGTTGTGATTAATATTCTGTGATTGTGCTGCTAACATTTTTAATTAGCATTATTCCGCTGCCAACTCAATTCACCCCCCTAGAGTATTACGCTTTAATATTTCATTCCTACATCACCATTGTGTTCAGGTACATGTACAGGGCATCATAGTGCAAGCATTCAATCAGGAGGCCCAAGTTATGCTGAGGTCACAAGACATGAGTTAACAATAATAATAATAATTAAGTAGCAGGGCAAGGCACAGGAAGGAGCCCTGTGGCTCAGGGTCACTAGAATTCATGCGGCCAATAAGGAGAGCGCATTCAACTTGGTAAGGACAGGGGCATACGGCTAGAAAGGAAAGGGCGTATGCGGCTAGGAAGGCAAGGACGCATGCGGTCCCAAGAAGTTTGGTCTCATATGGCCAGCAGAAGAGTGGGCTTCATGCGGCTAACGGGAAGCAAGTCCATGCGGTTAAGAGAGGATGGCGGCATATGCGGCTAGGAGTGATAGGCGCACATGCGGCTGGCCAAAGAGTAATTCCATGCGGCTGGGTGAAAGGTAGTTCCATGCGGCTAGCTGGGTTCGGTCCTTATGCAGCTAGCGGAATTCGGATTCATACGGCCCAAAGTGGCGGACGCACATGCGGCTGCAGAAGCAAGGGGTGCATGCGGCTGGGTGGGGAGAAGTCCATGCGGCTAGGAGTGCGAAGGTCTCATGCGGCTGAGAGCGACTTGCCGCATGAATGTTCATGCGGCTAAGTATTGCCATGCGGCCAGAGAACTGTTCTTCTTCTCCGAAATTTCCGAAAAGAACACCATAATCCCATGCTTCCAAGCTCCATGAAACCTTCATCCAGAGTCCAAATTCGAACTTTTGTAGGTCAAAATGGGGCAGAACGAAATTCTCTACAACATGGAACCATCAGAACTTAGAAATAACAAGATTAAGTAGATCAAAACCCAAGAATTTCAAAAATAAAATAAACTTAGATCTACAAGAATCTAGCCATTGAAAGTAAAAATGCCAAGTACTAAAGGATGCTAGAATGCTGTAAAGAAGAGAATGGAATAATAAAATTAGAGTTCCTCCATGAAGCAAGCTGCACTTGCCTAGACCCCTCTCTCTCTGGTAGGTGAAGAAGTTATGATAGAGAAGAAGAATAATGAGGAGAGAGAAAAGAGAATGGGTAATAAATACTAATGATGGTGGTAGGTAGGGGTTCACCCTTGGTTCATGATGAACCAAGGCAAAACCAAGCCAAACCGAACCAACCTATGAAATAAACCAAGTCATGAATAAAAGCTAAGCAAGGGATCATGTAATACAAGATAAATATGTACACATATTCCAAAATACGTAATACGAACCACAGGCATTACATTTATATCTGGCTTTAGTCACTTGATGCATAACCTCTCTAATAAGGCGGTCGATCGGGTACAAATGTCCTTTGTAGAGATGCTAGTTTATATTTTTCCAGATAACCCAAATAATTGTGCCGCACATCATCTATACATCATGGTGGTTCTCCTCCTCCCACCAAACGAAAGATGTTGAATGACGTTACCTACCTGTTGAGTTTGCATGCTTACTGGAAGAATGTGGGACCATATGGACTTCGTAGAGTCCCCCTTCGATAGTAAGTGATCAATGGATTCCCCACTAGGAGCCTCGCAATAGTTGCAACATGAAGCGGGGGAGAAGCCTATCGCTTACACTAAAAGATCGACGGGCAGCTTATGGTAAAGGATGCGCTAAAGAAGAATGGACCATTTCATCGGCAAACACCCGTTCCAAATGAATTGGAAGCATACCTCTACACGGTACTGCTACCTAATTGTTTCCTATGCCGATCGAGTGGAGAAGCCAGGAGAAGCAGGTTTCCATCTCCATTGGTCTTCATCGTCGTTCATGCGGATGCGGCTAGCATATATAGCCGCAGACGCATTCGGACCCAGAAGCTGATCGACGATGGTGAAATTCCAGGTCCCGTTTACCAACAGTTGTTTGATCTGCAGTGGAGGGCCAGCGTTGCCGAAGTGCCTAATAGGCTCATCAATTACCTAAGCCTACTGGTAAGCATTTGCCTCGTCGCTGCCAAAAACTAAGGCGATATGCTGCTCTCCCAGATTACTGCCTTGGAGGAGGCGGCGCCAAATATGGGATGCATTACTGTTGGCCTTCGCGACGGTGGGGTGAGAGGTAGATCAGTAGCGTGCATGGAGAAAAGACGTCCAGAGCAACCTTTGCGAGCGGAACTTCTACTAAAGCTTGAAGGATAGGGCCTAAACTATCTTAGGGAGCCGACGAATGCCCAGACCCCCTCTGTCGTGCGTCTACAAACGTTGTGCCAGCTCGTCCAGTATCATTTTGGGATGCCATTGCTCTAGCCCCAGAAAAATAAAGCGAAGCTACTTTCAAAAAAGAGAAGTACCTTCTGCGGAGGTCCGCATACTACGAGAGTGTATACCAGCATCGACGAGAGAACGTAGCAAAGCAGGATGAGTTTCCCACCCGAAGAAAGCAGTTGGTTGTGCCACCTAGCTATGCGCTTTCTGACCTTTTCTATAATATGGATAAACATGCCGAAGTTGTGTTTGCCATGAATGAGGTGGCAGTCCAGGTAGAGGATGGGGGAGCCTGGACCGCAAAACCAGTAATAGCTGACAGCATGTTCATTTATCTGGCTCAGTAGAGGAATACACATATATGCAGCTTTTGGCACCGTTAACTTGTTGCCCAATGTAACATCATTTCTGTGCAGAACCTTCTTCACCATTCGATGGAAAGCATGTCTCATGTCGAGAAGACAATGACATCATCGGCATAGGAGAGGTGGGTAACTAACGGGCAACCACTCATTGCCCGGTATCTATCGAAGCCCGGACAGGAGCACATCTTCACCAAGTTGTAGCTAAGGATCTCAGCTGCTTTGATGAATAGGGTGGGGGCGAGTGGGTTGCCTTGTCGGATGCCCCTGGAAGATTTGTACCGTGATGTGCTCCCGTTCATGACGATCGAGAACCAGCAGTTCGAAATAGATCTCCAAATGATGTCTATCCAAACTTCTGAAAACCCAAAATGACGAAGAACCCAAATGAGCACTTGCCAATCAACTCTACTGTAGGCCTTGGCCATGTCGATTTTGATTGCAATATTTCCTCTACAATTTTTGGTCCCTATGGCGCTGATCAATTCATGGGCTAAAACATTATTGTTAGCGATTTCAAGCACAAACTCGCTTTGCTCTGGATATATGTTTTTGGGGAGTAGGTTGGACATTGTAGAAGCATGGAAAAGGAACAGGAAAGTCCATGCGACTCATAAGTTTTTTAGAGCTTCATGCGGCTCAAAAGTCTCTTAGAGCTTCATGCGGCTCAAAAGTCTCTTAAGGCTTCATGCGGCTCGGAACGAGCCACGTGGCTCTATGCAGTTCAAAGTAGACATCTATAGCTGGCTATCATTACTCTGTGCAACTGGCTCATTAAAAGCTCTGACTCAACGCAGCAACTCTGACACAACGGATTGACGGCTCTGACATAAAGGTGAAATGATGACTCTTGACGTGCTCCTAGAGAGACGAGGAAAATCTTTATAGCTGGCACGATCTACCCATTTCCAAAGCTCTTTACGCGGCTCAGTTGTAAGGACTTCCATGCGGCTCAGTTGAAAGGACTTCCATGCGGCTCAGTTGCAAGGACCCCCATGCGGCTCAGTTGAAAGGATCCCCATACGGCTCAGTTGCAAGGACCCCCATGCGACTCAGTTGAAAGGACTTCCATGCGGCTCAGATGAATGAACTTCCATGCGTCTCAGATTAAAGGACTTCCAGGCGGCTCAGATTAAAGGACTTCTATGCGGCTCAGATTAAAGGACACTCATGCGGCTTAACTATAACAGTCCTCCATGTGGCTCACAGCAGTTAGGATACATGGCAGGAGTTGATCAAATCCTAACAATTCAGATTTAGGACAATCGACATAACAGGCATTTGGGACACGTGGCAGGAGATTGACCAAGACTTATCCCATCAGATTTGATGCTATCAACAAATCATCATAATGCAGATTTGTTGTAATCAACATTAACTGCCCAGATCAATTTCTAACAAACTATACAGATTTGGTGCAATCAACATTAACTGCCCAGATTTGTTACAATCAACATTAACAGTCCAGATTAATTTCAAACAAATAAGATCAAGGCAAATCTTTACCAAATCCCTAACCGTCCACTTTTAAAGGAGTAATTATTGTACACCCTACTTATCACAAAGCCCTATAAATAGTAAGGTGCTATTCCCTTACAGAGAGGCTGAAGACAGAGAGCGGCGGAGACATAGAGAGAAGTATAGAGCAAAAAGCATTCAGTAAGAGCATTTCTTCATCAGAGCAGAAGCGACGTCCGATCGTCCAAGGAGTAAGGCAGAGTTGATAGCACTCTTCCGAGCCTCTACCGTCACCTCCCAAAAAAATAAAACAATTGTACATTAGATGCTTTTCCTAGGTTTTGTTTCTAGGCTCTCTTCTGTACAAGCGAGTTCGTAGTTGTGAAGTAAAAGCCCAGTCCTCCCAAAAAACTGTTTTGTTCTTTTATAATCAATGGCAAACAACGATGGCGACTCTGCTGGGGACTAACTTCTCCATGGCTGAGAAGTTGGTGATGCAATCAGATGTCGCCAAGCTCGGCTCCACGTAACAGATGTTGGTCGTCCGCTTCGACCAGCAGGCGTTTGAAGAAATGCTTTCCGACGGGAGCGCTAGCCCGGTCCAGAAGCGAACCCGCACGAAGAAGGCCCGTAGGGAGTAGAGGCCCAAATCATTTGCTCCTTTCCAAGCTCTGGATGAAGTATTCTCTGCTGCCCAGGACGGCGAAGATTCACATGCGGCCCCACTTCAAGCCACAGAGAACCCTGTTGTTCCCAAGTCCAGCAGAGGAAAGCACTACGATGCTGGACTTACGGAGACAATGGAGAACTCTGTGCAGAAGCCGCATAAGGGCGCCAGCCGCATGAAGACTCATGCGGCCACAAAGGCAAGCCGTATGGAGAAGACTCATGCGGCCACAATGGCCAGCTGCACGGAGAAGACTCATGCGGCCAACACTTCCAGCTGCATGGAGAAAGCTCATGCGGCCACAAAGGCCAGCCGCGTGGAGAAGACTCATGCGGCCAATACTTTCATCCGTATGGAGAAAGCTCATGCGGCCACAACTGTCAGCCGCATAAAGGAGGCTTATACGGACACAACTCCCAGCCGTATGCAAACTGCTCAAGCGGCCACTAATGTCAGCCGCATGAAGACAGCCTATGCGGCCACCAATCCGAACCGTAGATCATCTGCTCCAGGCGGCTCGAGTTCAGTCTTTGAACGCCTCTTATGCGGTTCTAACTTCAGATGCTCCCAAGAAAATATGCCAGACTCTGTGCGGCACCATTCGAACTCTTCCTACTATGCACCCTCCGGTACTAGAGTGAAGAAGTCTAGGACAGCGCGGGCTTGACGAGCTCAGTCAGCTGTCCCAACCACTGACCATCCGAGCGCTCCGCTTACTGTTATGCGGGCCTCCGATGGAAAGTTGTACAGAACCACTCGAGTCCAGCCCCGGCGGCAAACGGACAGAGTGGTTCCCAAGAGTCTTCTAACAATCAGGGAGCAAACATGGTGCCAACACACTCGAATGTTCGGGATTCCTGGGCCCACAAATCGGGTGTAAAGGGTGTTCGAGACGCATCCGACTTGCGTGACGTCATCCTTCACAAGCGTAAGGAAAGAGAAGAAGCCTCAGTGTACAGAGAGTCCTTACAAGGACACCACTGCACCCAAGTCATTATCAACTGCTGCTGCAACAATGCGGCAGTACAAGAAGACCGGCGATCCGTCTTTCAACGACTGCAATAACCAAGCTCAGAGGACGAGGCACTTCTCATCGCCTCCTACAATTCTGCTCAAAAAATCCCAGGCGACGGGAGAGAGAAGATAACAAATGTCTCCAGCTCAAAAATCTCAACCAGCGTAACCAAGAAACTCTCTTCTAAGCGGTTGTCTATGACCGTTACAGGAGGAGTTTACCAAGGTACCCACTCAAAGACAAAATCTGCCACACTTGGAGATTCGTCATCCACATCTCCGGAAGGCACTGAAGCCGGAGGTAGCACTCCTCCGAACATCCACGATAATCTGGTGTTCCAAGAAGATAATCCAGGGGAAACAGTTCCACAACAGATGCAGCAGGTTTCAACGTCCCCGAGGACGTCCACAACTCTCAAGACGAGGCAAGCTCTGAAGCTGGGGGTACCACTCCTTCTGAGTTCGAACCATAGGAGAACATTTCCACATACCCTGATGACTTCTCTGTACACGGGTATGATTCGAAGGGCTCATCATCCACCGTTCCTTCCGTTTTTCTCATATGAGGACGACGAACATGACGAACAACGACCAAGACGGATCCAGTAATCGCCAATGCATCGACACTCTAGAGGCCCTACTGCATACCTTGGTCAAGTCCGTAGACGAGATCAAAGCGGCCCTTCCAACTCTGCAAGAAAGAATGCCTGGCCAAACAAGCTTGGGTCCCGCGGTCAATGCGGACTCAAACTCAGCTGCACCAAACCCTTGTGATAATCCCTCTAAAATATCATCTTCTACCGCTGTAGACGAGGCCAGAGAGGCAAAAAGAGAGGTCTAAGGGCTCTGGGCCATGTTTTACGCTCAAAAAACCTCCCAGGACCTCAGAATACGGCAATCGTATCCTACTACATGGAGAGATATTCCCTTTCCACCCTGATAAAAGCCATTCAACATCAATCCCTATGATGGCAAGACCTCTGCAAGCCGGTACATCACTTACTTCAAGGTCACAACCGATCATCTGCCCCATGACGACGCCATCCTTACGCGATTGTTCATTAGGGCATTGGAAGGGGTCGCCTTCGACTGGTACCGCAACTTGCCGGACAACTGCATCCATTCTTTCGCTGGGTTCAAACGTATGTTCCTGGAGAGGTTCTATGAAGTAGGATAAGACGTGACGATGTCCACCCTCATGGACGTTGTTCAAGAAGAAAAGGAGATGACAAGGAACTATATTGAGCGGTTTTGCCAAACTACGATGAAGTTGCCTTCCGGTAACCCTGATTCCTCCTTAATTGAAATTTGCCAAAAGAGGCTGCTCCCTACAATCAGCCTCTAGATGGACAAAAGTCAGTTTAAGGACTGGAAGACGTTCATCATCAGTGCCACTGGCGCAGAAGACAAGTTAAAGAAAGCTCGCCAACTGGGACTGTACATCTCGGAGGGAGAGGACAAGGGTAAATGCCCTAATGCCAACAACAACAACGGCGGTAATTCCTCCAACAACCGAGACAACAAGGGCAAGCTGGCGATGGTGGCCGACACAGCCCAGAAGCCTGAACCAAAGCCGACAAAAAAGCTGTGGCCTCGGATGACCTGCTCCTTCGAGGACAGCCATGTCAAGCCTATCTTGGATATGCTCATACAAGGGGTAGAGTTCAATTCCCTCCACTAAGACGGGAACCTCGGCTGGCGGAAATGAAGAGCCCTAAGTACTGTCACTACCATCGCTATGTCCACCATGCTACGCAAGACTGCTTCCAACTGAAGCGATACATCCAGCATCTCATCGATTCTAAGGCCCTGGCCATTGATTTCGAAGAGGTGACCGTAGCAGCCAACATGAAGTTGTTTTCCATAAATAAATTCCTTTATTTATTGTGTTTCTGAGAAAATTACAACTGTAGGAATCTGATCTAGAAGACGATCACTTTATCCCTTGGACTATGCGAAGAAGAAAAGCTCTCAAAATTTTGACAGTAGATAACTATGTATCTGTACAATGAATGAGAAAAAGAACTCTATTTATAGAGTCAAAAATAATAACTGAAAAGATAACTGTCTTCACAGCCTGTGCTTAGTTGAAAATCACGCAGGATTTAACATACGCAAGGTTGTGAGAAGTTACTGGACGTGGCCTGTAACTGTTGGACACATGGCGATCATGCATGAGTCGTGTGCAAGTTACAGGACACGCAGGCGAGAGATCAGTGACATAGCTACCACGTACTCCAATTTGATGAAATCTACGCAGACTTGTTGAAGACAAAATCCACGCAGACTCGGAGTAAAAAGCTTCAAAATCCACGCAAACTTGGGACAAGAAGCTTCAGGATCCACGCAGACTCGAGGCAAAATGCTTCAAAATCTACGCAAACTTGAGGAAGAAAACTTCAGAATCCACACAAACTTGAGATGAAGATCTCACAATACACGCAGACTTGAGGAAGAAAACTTCAGAATCCACGCAAACTTGAGATGAAGATCTCACAATACACGCAGACTTGAGATAAGACTGCCAGCTGTCTTGATTCGACGTGCCTCGACTGACACAAAATCTCTGACAGTGATTGCTTTTGTCAGTCGTATTAAATGACAAGAAGCTCTTTTGGTACGCCAATTTGACGAAGGCTGAGTCTTGCTGAAGAAGATTTCGAAAGTCACGCAATAGTCGGCTGTGATCTCTCGAGTTCTGTGAATACGTGGCATGCGAGGAGACATTCTTCGACTGTCGCGCTGTCAGTCATGATGAAATTTTGACAAATGATGAGCTGTCTCTTCAGCGTGATTTGTAAATATTATCCTGATCAACTGAGCGTGACTTTTGACTTGTTCTGATCAACTCAGCGTGACTTTCATTTTTGAGGCCTACAAAACCCCCTTCAAAGTTTTCGAAAATTGAAAAGACTTCAAAATTTTCAAAATACTTTGAAAATAAAATAAATAACATGAACTTAGTCACGCTGAGATGACTTCAAATTTTTCGAAAGTCGAAAAGACTTCGAAGTTCTTTGAAAACATCCAAATGAACTTATTTAAATGTCATAATGACTCTTCATTCTCCGAGACTGATTGCATCCAATTTATGGTGAAATATGAATCGCCGGCGAGCTCTGTTATATAAATAGGGAGAAAACTCAGCTTTGATGTTCATCTTACGTCAACATGACTCCGAAGGAAGAAGCTGAAGAAGAAGCAAGAAAGTTAGGTTTATGTGCCCATGGCGACCCTACTTTTGAGGGTAAGGAACCGGAGCCCCTAGTCTTCGAGTTCAAAGATGATCCCATGCAATTAGCCAAGAATTTCTTAAGCTATTTTGGCCTAGATGGTCGTCTTCTTCTGATGGGCGCGGCCTCGCAGAGCAGCGTGAAATGTTGAAGGCTCTGTTACACCGTATGGGGGTTAAGAGCGTAGAAGAATTGGGCACTAAGCTCAGCCGCTCTGTAAAATAGAGCGTGTCTTTTATGCTTCTTTTGTTTTCTTTTGAAAATGTTGCACTTCTTCTTTTGTCTTTTGTAAGGCCATCAGTGCCTGTCTTGAAGAATGTAGTACAACTTTTGTGTTTGAACAGTGTGCATTAATGAAGAATATTAAGTGGCACTCTTTGACTGTTTCTAATGTTGCGTTGTCTTCCAAAGTACACGTGACACTCATTTTATGGTTTACGAGCGCTATTTACGCGAATCTTTTCCAAGAATAGGCTTGTACTTTGTCCTTTAAATAGATAGATGAGTTTCACAGATACTCATCTCCCATTCTTCTTCTTCTTCTCTGATAATGATATTTTTGTGAGATTTCATTCTCAAAAAGGAAAGCAACGATTTCTGTGCACTGTATCAAACATGGGTTTGCCAATTCTTAGCACCAAACTTGAAGGTAAGTCCAATATAGTACGCGTACTATAGATTTTTGTCTCTGACTGAACAGGATATGCCTGACTAGCCAGTGCGTGCCAAATGACATTTCTGTTGATTAATTCTCTTTTTCCTTGCTGTTCTCTGCAGAAGCTCGGCTGAAAACTTTCTTTAGAACTGGCATTGGCGATTTGGATGCTGTGGGGAGCGTTCTTCTGACACCAACATCAGGGAGCTCATGCGCTTTTGACGCGCAAATCAGACAACTCAGAACTCTTCGTGGGATAGAAGGGTCTTCCTCAGATGGTAGGAAGAGCCTTTATACACGAGAGTTGGATGGTGGAGTCAGCTCTACCTCGAGAAATCGGGTAGTAAAGTTCTTTCAAGGCAGAACTAGGAATTGTATCCCAATGTGGAATACATTCCTATCTTCCTTGAGAGGTTACCCCAAATCCACCAATTGTATTGGCAGTACCACGACTTCGGGCTGCCATACTCTGTGGTTCTCCTCTCGTCTGAGAGAGAAGACTAGATTTTGATTCCTACTGATCTGGTCGTGACTGGGACCCAGACAGTCAGGAACTGCCACCAACAACGAACCTGACGGAGAAGGTCCGACGGAGAAGATCCAAAGAAGAAGATAGATCTCTATTAGGTTATTGTTGTGGTGTAGAATGAAAATCCAAGATTGTAATAGATTTCCATTATGATTTGTAAGAAAGTCTAAAAAAATATAATAGACTTTTTATGGTGAAATGAGAATAGAAATGATAATTCTTCTATGCTCAATAATTTATTATTTGTAGATGAATTGTGGACATGATAGATAATAAAATCTTCTTTTCTATTTTAGAGTATATGATATTATCAGAGGTATTATGGACGTGATAATATGTATGAACTCAAAAGAAAATAGATTGATTTCTATGCAGAGGTCAAAAATGACAAATGAGTAGATAGATTCAGAATTGATTCAGAGGTTATGAAAACATGATAAATAACGAATCCCCACTTAATAAATTGATAGAAGATTATGAACGGACGAACCGTTAGGAAATGATGAACAGATGAACTGTCGAGTGAATGTAATAAATGAACGGATGAACCGTCAAGTATTAATGAACGTGTGAATCGTCGGATGAATGTGACGCTTCGTTATTTGAGGAACTTCTGCCTATAAATATAGCAAAAATCTGACAAGAATGAACATTTCTTCTTTCAAACATAAAAATATCATCTGAAGAAGCATCCAAGAAAGCTGGAATTGCCATGAAGATTCAGAAATGTACTGAAGAATACCCTGCTTATCCAGTTCAATCGAAGAAGGAGGAAGCAGGCGAAGGTTCGTCTGCACCCAAGCTACCAAGGGATATTCTGGACTTCCTGCTCGAACCAGGAAGGACTGAAGAAGAAGAAGCCATGCGGATGGCCGCTTGTAAGTTCCTCGTGGGTTCCAGCAAAGAGGTTCTCAGTTCTTTTGCTGATCGCGTCTTCGAGAAGGACGGTAGTGGCCCACGTCCAAATGTAGAAAAGGATGAGAATGATCTTCCTTAATATCATGTATCATCATTCATGATTAAAATAAAATAAAATTTTATTTCTAAACATGAAACTGTCTGATGATTACAAGCATTTACATTTATACATAGTACTTCTTAAGGAATTTGCCATTAATAGGCATCAAAACTTTTTGACCATCCAATTCTGAGAGTTAATAAGCTCTATTTGAGAAAACTTTGCTCACAATATAGGATCCTTCCCACTTTGCGTCAAATTTGCCCTTGCTCATATGAGTCATAGTCATAGGACGTCTGACTGTTAGAACAAGTTCTCCCTTTTGATACGATCGAACTCTGACTTTCTTATTAAAAGCTCTTGAGATTCTAGCTTGATAGAATTCAATATTCTGTTGAGCAGATAATCGCTTTTCATCCAGAGCTTCTAATTCTTGAAGTCGAAGACGATCATTATTTTCTGCAGTGAGTTCATTAGCGATTGCTATCCTTAAAGAAGGAATTTAAATCTCTAATGGAAGAACAGCTTCGCAACCATACACCAGAGAGAAGGGTGTACATTTAGTAGCATTACGAACTGTAGTGCGATAAGCCCACAAACATTCTCCGAGCTTCTCGCTCCAATTACGTTTGTTAGTAGAGACAAACTTCTTTAGGAGTTTGATGATGGTCTTGTTGAAAGCTTCTGCTAATCCATTAGCTGCCGGATTATATGCGGTAGAAGCCACATTGTTGATCCGATGATCGTCACAGAATCGAGTAAACTTCTGACTAACGAACTGTGGTCCGTTATCATGAATAATACGTCGAGGAACATCAAATCTATAGATGACGTGGTGCTTAATAAAGCTGATGACATTGGACATCTTAACTTCAGACAAAGGAATGGCTTCGGCCCATTTGGAGAAGTAATCGGTTATTGCGAGAATAAACCGATGACCCTTGGATGACGGCGGATTGATCGGGCCGATAATGTCCATGCCCCAAGCTTCGAAGGGCCATGATGCTGTCGTCGGATGTAGAAATTTTGAACGTTGATGAATAAAATCCGTATGGATTTGATAAGCTTTACACTTCTTTGCATATTCGATGGCGTCTGATACCATAGTGGGCCAATAATAACCCATACGTCGAATACGGTCTTGAAGTTTTGGTCCAGGCTGATGTGCTCCACAAATTCCATCATGTGCTTCGCGAATGATTTGTTGAGCCTCATTACCGACAACACATCGAAGAAGTAAACCATCATAAGCTTGACGATATAAGGTCTTTGTTGTATGATTATAATAGAATCGGAGTGATCGTCGTCTGATAGATGCTGCCTCACTCGGATCATCCGGAAGAATATCATACAATACGAAATCTAAGAAAGGAAGTCTCCAATCCGTATCCGTATTTTGATTCTCGGCTGAGTTACTGAAGATGAATTCTATGCTGGGATCAGATGAAGATGATAAAGATTTACGACTAAATCTAAATCCTCTTGTTGTGTTGACGTCATGAGATGTTGATTCTTCAATGTCAACTGGAAGTCCTAGGGTCAGGTTATTTTCAAGATAAAATAATTCTCGATTGCGAACAATAATCATTTGTTGTCGTCTAATCGGGATAGCCAACATCGCTGCAAGATTAGCTAGAGCATCAGCTTCTGTGTTACATGCTCGCCTAACATGTTCAATGAAGAATTCTTCAAACGAAGAAGCCATAGATATAGCTGATCTATGATAAAGAACCAGATCTTGATGGCGAACTTCATAAGTACCCCTTATCTGATTGACAATGAGTTTAGAGTCTCCGTACACCTCCAAATGTTGAATATTTAGATGTTTAGCGAGTTGAAGGCCAATAAGTAATGCATTGTACTCAGCTACGTTGTTTGAACACGGCTGATCAAGAGAATAAGCTTTTTGGATAGCAAGACCTTCTGGCGATACAAGAACGATTCCAACTCCAGCGACAATATCACCATTAGGACCTATCCTTGAAGCTCCATCAAAGAATAGACGCCAAGTAGGATCTTCTTCAGCAATTTGGTTTGAATCTAGCACTTCATCTGGAATTTCGTCATAGAGTTTTGAATTTTCTGGAATTGAATGAGCAGCTAGAAAATCAGCTAAAGCTTATCCTTTAACTGACTTCTGAGGAATATAATGCATGTCATACTGAGCAAGTTGGATTCCCCAGTTAGCTAATCGAGAATTCAAAACACTGGGTTTCTTCATCATGATCCGTATAGGATTGATCTTGGAGATGACATGAATAGTCTGGCCAATGATATAATGTCGTGTCTTTTGAACAGCGAACATCAAGGCTAGACATTCTTTTTCGACCGGTGAATATCGAGGTTCAGCTCCGGTCATAGTACGACTGAGATAGTAGATGGCTTGTTCATGACCATTTTGATTCTTTTGAGCGAGTAATGTACCCAATGAATGACTCATTGCTCGAGTATATAGAAGAAATAGAATTCCTAAAACAGGAGGTACCAATACTGGAGGGCTCATCAGATATTATTTTATATCATCAAATGCTTTCTGACATTCATCATTCCACACAAAAAAAACACCTTTCTTCATAAGTTTGTTGAATGGTCTGCAGCATCCTGATAAATTAGAGATGAATCTCCTGATATAAGCGATCCTTCCTTGAAATCCTCGTAGCTCTTTTAAGGTGCGTGGAGGACGCATCTCTTGGATGGCTTTGATCTTCTCGGGATCCACGTATATACCTTTAGAGGTAATGACGAAGCCGAGAAATTTACCACTAGAGACGCCTAAGAAGGACTTAGTAGGGTTCATCTTTAATTGATGCTTACGCATTAGATCAAATATAGTCTTCAAATCTTGGATATGATCCTCCTTTTGTCGACTTTTGACTGCAATATCATCAACATAGCATTCGACTGTTTTCCGCAAATGTTCACGGAATATAGTGCTCATAGCTCGTTGATAAGTTGCTCCTACATTCTTGAGACCAAATGGCATAACTGTATAACAGTATGTACCAATCGGCGTTCTGAAAGAAGTGTGCTTCTCGTCGTCTGGAAACATTTTAATCTGATTGTACCCAGAATACCCGTCCATGAATGACATTCGTTCAAATCCCCAAGTATTATCAATCATGACATCAGTGATTGGTAGAGGGAATTCGTCTTTAGGGCATGCCGCATTGAGATCGCGGAAGTCTATGCATACTCTGATCTTGCCAGTCTTTTTGGACTTTCGAGAAGTAGTATTTTGAGGAAAAGAAGATTCAAAATCTGCCACTAGATCAGGATGAATCCATATAATTTCTCCAGTTTCCAAAGTGATTGGCACTAATCCTTCAAATTGTGGAGGAGGAATATTCACTATCTCAAGAGTTGCCTTGGGAATAGGAACGATCCCACTTTCAAGGAGTTGAGGAGGGAAATCTTCGAATTGCATAGAGACGACATTGGAGGTGACGGTCTTCTCTTTTGGAGTAAGGGAGATAGCTCCAGATTTAATCATTTTTTGGATCTTTTCTTTCAGTACATAACATGTACGAATTGTGTGACCCAACATTCTGTGATATGGGCAGTATTTGGGATGATCTGTCTTACCAGCTTCATCAGGTTTCTTGATTTCAGGTAATTGTATTTTATTACCTTTCAGCAGACATTCAAAGATACCAAGGACATCGTCATCATCGAAAGAGTATTCTTCTTTGGGGCGAGGTGTTCTTGGTTGTTGAGTTGTAGAGGTAGGAGAAGTTTGAACAGTTGATGCATCTTTGCTCTGAAGATTAACTTCAAGAGTTTCTTTTCCTTTGCAAATATTGTTTTTATTGTTAGTACCTTGACCTATTTCTTTGGGAGTCATCTGCACTCCTAAACCATTGAAGGTTTCAGCACTAATTTCTGCAGCCTTGGCACTAACTATGAAAGAAGGCCAGTCTTGGAATTGGGTGGATCCTGTCTACATGCTGATAATTGGCAACAAGTTTAATTTGTATGTGTCGATGGTGACAGCATCAGGAGTTCCAAGAGGCATCTTCAGAGCTTCTCTTCGAAATCGTTCAATGTAATCCTCTATAGTTTCATTATTTTTCTGCTTGATTCTAATAAGAGCAGACATAGTCATGTCATTGAGCCCTTCATAGAACCGTTCAAGAAATATCTGTTTGAAATCGGCAAATGAGGTAATGCTCCCATCTGGAAGACTTCTATACCATTCATAAGCCGTTTCCTTGAGACATCCAATAAACACCCGACTAAGGAGGACGTCGCTTGGTTGCAGCTGGTCAGTCATCACTTCAAAGTGATTAATAAACTGACTTGGAGAAGTGGTTCCATCATAGAATGAGATAGTAGGAGGCCTGTATTTAGGAGGATACGATACTTGCTTCCATTCTATCGGATAAGGTTGTTTGATGCCTAACCTTTGTAAACCATCCTTCTGTTTGAATGCCTCGAATTGTGTTTTGAGATTCCTCAATTCTTTATTAACAACTCCGAAAGATTGTGGAGTTGTAACTTGTAGAGAATAGTTGGGAGGAGGAACAGCATTGTAAGCACTACCCCCAGCTCCAGAGAGACTAGGGTTTGGTTGAGCTGGTCCAGGAGTATTGGATTGTACTGCTGGAGGAACTTGTACTGGACTCATATCAGCGTCAGTTGGTATGGCATCTGGTACAGTCTGTCGATTTTGTAACTGAGCTATCATGAGTTCATACATTGATTTCATAGTATCAGCCATAGACTTCATTTGCTGTTCCAAAGAAGCAATCCTTTGTTCTTGAGGAGTCAAGGAAGAAGAAGGTTCATCAGTATTCCCATCAACCATATAAGTCGTGACTGTACGAGGTATTATTGATGAACTGGTGGATGTTGTTTGTTCTGAATCATTGCTTTGTGCATCAAAGTCAATTATAGGAGAACTACCCCCAGTAGAAAGAGGTGGGAAGTTAGATTCTCCAAGGAATTCAGAATCATCTTCAGAGATCAAATTTCTTTGACTAGAAGCTAAGACTCTTGCTCTGGTGTTTCTATATACTTCATCTGGACTATCAACTCTACCCCCAGTATCCCGAGAGGTCATATTGACAAAAGCAAACAAAGGCTCATCTTCATCAGGCATAGGTTCACACTGAATTCGATTGAAGACAGATTATCGTTTTGTTTGACATCTGCATTACATTGTGACTCTTGGCTGGAAGTCACATTCATGATCAACATGGTCATGAGCCATTGATTGACATCTGCATTGAATTATGACTCTTGGATAAAAGTCACATTCAGCATGGTCCTTTGACACAGAATCACTTCTTCTCTTCTGTTGAAGATATTCTCGTAAATTTGAGGAGTATATTTCCTGTTCTTGGGTCTTGATGGCTCTTGATTATATAGAGAATGATTAATATGAGCCACATAGTTTCTTGCATACTTTGCATCTGGATCTCTTATCCTTATTTCTAACTGGTATGGTTTCTTAGCACCAGAAGTGTTGGGTTTTGTTCTTAGATCAGTTGGAGGTATCACATTGGTTTTGGAAACATGGAGTTTTCCTTCCATTGACCTAGATATTTATAGAGAAGGAAAAGTTGAACCACCCCCTTGATTAGGAGTTGGTAACAAACCCTCTTTTATGGACAGATTCTGTGCCCAATTCGAAGAAGTCATAGAAGAAGACACTAAGGAATGTTTCTTCTTAGACTCATTCAAGTTTTGAGACATATAATGTCCAGAAGGAAGAGTAGTCAAAAGACCATCTTCTTTTCTTTGACTAACAAAATTGTCAGTCAAAGCTGTTCCTGAAGTAAAAACTACAGGAACAGAAGAAACAACTAAAGAGTTATTCCTTTTCGAAGGGACTTTGTGTGGAAGACCACCCCCAGTTCTAGTGGAACTTGGCAAAGAAGAAGAGATAGCTAAAAAGCTATTCTTCTTAGATGAAATACACGCTGAAACGGGCTTGGTTAAAGAACCAATGCTGTTAGCGTGACTTTTGACTTTGGAAGTACACGCTGGAACAGACTTGGCTAAGGAGCCAGCACTATTAGCGTGATTGTTGATTTTAGAATTACACACTGGAACAGACTTGGCTAAGGAACCAGTGCTGTCAGCGTGACTTTTAGGTTTGAAATTGTACGTTGGAACAGATTTGGCTAAGGAGCCAGTACTGTCAGCGTGGCTTTTAATTTTGGAGACACACACTGGAACAGATTTGGCTAAGGAATCAGTACTGTTAGCGTGATTTTTGAATGAGAGATTGTACGCTGGAACAGATTTGGCTAAGAAACCAGTACTGTCAGCGTGACTTTTGGGATTGAATTTGCACGCTAGAACAGATTTGGTTAAGGAACCAGTACTGTCAGCGTGACTTTTGGGATTGAATTTGCACGCTGGAACAGATTTGGCTAAGGAGCCAGTACGGTCAGCGTGACCTTTGATTACTGTCATCTTCGAGCGCACAAGAGTGTGCGTGCTTGCAGTAGAGTTTTTGTCAGTGTTAGGAGTAGACACTGTGGCAGAGACTTCACCATTGGCTGCCAACTGATTCTTAGGGACATAGACAGAGTGTCCCTTCGACTTGGCAGTGATGATGGAGGCTGTAGTGGGCTTACCACTCTTAGCCCGCTGCATTTCTTCATAGGCGAGTTGATCAAATTGGATCGTCATCACCTTCTTCGTCGAGCCGATTGACGAAGTGTCGCATTGAGTTGTTGCCATCTCAGAGGAGGAGATGGTTTTCCCCAGCAGAGTCGCCAATTTATTTTCCATAAATAAATTCCTTTATTTATTGTGTTTCTGGAAAAATTACAACTGTGGGAATCTGATCTAGAAGACGATCACTTTATCCCTTGGACTATGCGAAGAAGAAAAGCTCTCAAAATTTTGACAGTAGATAACTATGTATCTGTACAATGAATGAGAAAAAGAACTCTATTTATAGAGTCAAAAATAATAACTGAAAAGATAACTGTCTTCACAGCCTGTGCTTAGTTGAAAATCACGCAGGATTTAACATACGCAAGGTTGTGAGAAGTTACTGGACGTGGCCTATAACTGTTGGACACATGTCGATCATGCATGAGTCGTGTGCAAGTTACAGGACACGCAGGCGAGAGATCAGTGGCATGGCTGCCACGTACACCAATTTGATGAAATCTACGCAAACTTGTTGAAGACAAAATCCACGCAGACTCGGAGTAGAAAGCTTCAAAATCCACGCAAACTTAGGACAAGAAGCTTCAGGATCCACGCAGACTCGAGGCAAAATGCTTCAAAATCCATGCAAACTTGAGGAAGAAAACTTCAGAATCCACGCAAACTTGAGATGAAGATCTCACAATACACGCAGACTTGAGGAAGAAAACTTTAGAATCCATGCAAACTTGAGATGAAGATCTCACAATACACGCAGACTTGAGATAAGACTGCCAGCTGTCTTGATTCGGCGTGCCTCGACTGACACAAAATCTCTGACAGTGATTGCTTTTGTCAGTCGCATTAAATGACAAGAAGCTCTTTTGGTACGCCAATTTGACGAAGACTGAGTCTTGCTGAAGAAGATTTCGAAAGTCACGCAATAGTCGGCTGTGATCTCTCGAGTTCTGTGAATACGTGGCATGCGAGGAGACATTCTTCGACTGTCGTGCTGTCAGTCATGATGAAATTTTGACAAATGATGAGCTGTCTCTTCAGCGTGATTTGTAAATATTATCCTGATCAACTGAGCGTGACTTTTGACTTGTTCTGATCAACTCAGCGTGACTTTCATTTTTGAGGCCTGCAGAAGTCAGCACAGTTCGGCAGCTTCCCTCCGACAAAGACTGAAGACGACGCAGTGCCCATCCCTCGGGCAACAATGGAGGTTGCTAATCTTCTACCTCCCCGAGACCAGGCTGCTGGTCTAGTGCCCCTTACCACATCACGAGGGAAGGTCATGTGGGTCCATCCGAACATGGTACCGGAAGTGACTCAGTCCGCACCACTCTCCACTAGCAAGATGAAGCATAGAAAAGTCAAATCCTGTCGTATAATCTCGACAGAGGTCGAAGAAGCTACAGTTGTCCTCACCCGGTCGGGTGCACAATCCCAACCTACACCGGGTAACTCGACTGAAGATTATCAGCCGGCTACTGCTGATGCTCCAGGACCTTCTCAGCCTCCGACGACCGACAAGCCTAGGCCGAAGGAAACTCGCTTTGACAAACCACTCTGAAAAGAGGCACCTTATAGGTTGGAGAGGCCCTATAACTTTGACATCTTGGCACAATTGGCCAACACATCGGCCAAATTATTGCTATACGAGCTCCTGAGACTCTCCAAAGATGTCCGTATCGCGCTGAGCGAGGTACTCCAGAATGTCGACGCATATCTGGCTCAGTCCAATCTCACCATGGAGAGCTCGCCTGCAGATCTCCAGGACAGCGCTTGTACAGGTGCAATGCCCAATATTGTCTTCACTCCGCAGGATATGCTTATCAAGACCAACCTGCACGATCGCCCTTTGTATTATACTGGATACGTTGGCGACATCAAGGTGGATATGATGCATATTGATCCCGGTTCTTCCATAAGCATCATCTCGAAGAGCTTGCTGCACCATCTGCGTATCCCAATGCATCGCCTGACGCCGACAAGCAATGCCATCAGTGGTTTCAATTCAGGCAGAAGTTATCCGATCGGGAAGATTCGTCTGAAGTGCCAAATCGGCGATCTTCAGTCAGAATTGACCTGTTATGTCATAGATGCGGACACTTCCTATAATATTCTTCTGGGGCATCCTTGGATACACGATTACATGATCATGCCTTCCACACTACACCAGTGCTTCAAGAAGGTCGACAAGCACGGCTTGTGAGGACAGAATTTGCCGACATCGATCCCTTTAAAGGGGTCGAATCCTACTACTCAGATTCATGCTTGTACGAGAAGTCAAAAAGGCACCTTGTCGAAGGAGAAACTAAAGCCCAAACTGAGGGTGGCAACTGGATCGAAAAAACCTCTGACGATCCACCTCCAAGTCCGTAAACCTGGCAGAACTGCACCCCTTACAGCCACTCTGCGTAAGGATGCAATCAGCCTCTCTGTACAGGAAGGGCAGATGATAATCCGACTGTCCAAGGTCTGGCCAAGCGCCAAGACCCATGACAGAGCCACTGACAATCAGGCTGCCTAGAGCTAACCATCAACAAACAGAGAAGCTCAATCCTCTGTCAAGCCGATGACGATCCGTCTTCCAAAAATGAATCGGCAGCCGAGCGCTAAGCCGGGGACTGCTAGCCAACCAATAACTCCCCGCCTAGCACCAAGCACCAAACTGGGGGTCGCTAGTATGCCAAGGACTCCACGTTCTGCTCCACCAGGGGAGTCCCTGATGATTAAGCTGCCCAAGTCATCCTTCCAGTCTTCATTGACACAGGGGATAGCCAAAGAAGAGTCAGAGCTGGCCAAGTATGTGGTTGCTCACACTGATATCTTCTGCAGATGATGTAATTCTACTGGAAAAGATACCTTACTTCGTCAATAAAGGGCTATCATTGAACTACCTCGAGCTTGATAAGCTTTGTACAATGTATGCCATGAACACGGTATAGGTACCCACCTACACACACAGGTGACAAATGTTTACACCGTGAACCAACTTACTCCCGGGGAAGATGCCTGCTTCGTAGTCGAGGAAGAGGACCATCCAATCATCTTTGGCCGAAAGAATGATCGCAACCCTTTAGGATAGAAGAAATCGATCTCGAACCCGACACCGAGAGACTACCCCTTTATCTATATAGCTCCGAATCCAAGTATCTCATGCAAAAATAGGGGTATGATCTGGAGACTATGCCAGGCTTAAATTACGGTACTGGTCGACGGTTACCCTTATAATTACCAGTCCCGGCTGGAAACTAAAATTACAACAACAAGACCAGATGTGGGCTAGTTTATGTTACACCTGCAACGACCCCTGAAAGCTCAGATAAGGAATACAACTGGCATTCACATTCAACTGGTTACCAACTTCTGATGTCAGCATCGTGGACGTATTAGGCAAGTCTTGTCTGTCAATATGGCACTCGCCGATGCCTATAATGAAGATGAAGACATTCCTAAACTTCTTGAGCTAGAGCCATGGGTCCAACAGCTAGATGCGCAATGGAAAAAGCGATTCGAACAAAAGAGCCTCCCACAGAAGATGAGGTCATGCAAGTTGACCTCGACAATGAGTCCTCTCTAAAACCAATCTTCATTAGCAAAAGTCTGACAGACGAAGAGCGAGAATCGCTACTGTAACTCGTCAGAGAATATATCGACATGTTCTGGAGCTATGAAGACATGTCAGGGCTAAACCTCGAGGTTGCACTTCACAAACTCAACATTCGTTCGGACGCAAAGCCAGTCAAGCAGCAGCAACAACAGTTCCGCCCGGACATCATGAACTCTATCGAGGTCGAGGTAAAAAAACTGATAGCCGTGGCTTCATTCGCGAGGAACAACATCTAGACTGGGTAGCCAATATAGTGCCATTCCTCAAGAAGAATGGAAAGATTCAAATTTGCATCGACTTCCGAAATCTAAATGAAGCTTGTCCTAAAGATGAGTTTTCTCTTTCCATCACGGAAATCATGAACGACAACACATGTGGCTTTGAGCGCATGTCATTCATGGATGGATTCTCAGGGTACAATCAAATCAAGTTATTCCCTGACGACGAAAAGCATACATCATTTCGAATACTGATTGGCACATACTGCTACACAGTTATGCCTTTTGGTTTAAAGAATGCTGGCGCCACCTATCAACGAGCCATGAATGTCATCTTCAAAGTTTTTTATGCAAGACGGTAAAGTATTATGTCGACGACATCGCCGTCAAGAGCCGCTCAAAAGAAGATCATCTGCATGATCTGAAGACAGTGTTCGACCTGATGCGAGCGTACAACTTGAAGATGAATCCAACCAAATCCTTCTTGGGCATATCTAGTGGAAAATTATTGGGTTTTATCATTACTGCCCAAGGAATCCACATAGACCCTGAGAAGACGAAGGCGATCATGGAGATGGGTCCTCCGAAAATCTCTGTGAACTCTGAGGCCTTCAAGGGAGGCTAGCTTACATCAGGAGGTTCATCTCTAACCTCTCCGGGCGATGTCAGCCATTCATCCACCTCATGAAGAAGGGCATTTTATTCGTATGGGATGAAGAATGCCAGCGCAACTTCGACAGCATCAAAGAATATCTGTCGAACCCTCTAGTCCTGGTGGCCCCGGTTGCTGGAAAACTATTCCTACTCTATGTGCGAGCAATGGAGCATTCACTCGGTGCTTTACTAGCACAAAACAATGATGTAAGCCATGAGCAAGCTATATATTACCTCAGTCGATTGATTATGGGGCCGGAGCATCGATACACTGCCGTGGAAAAGGAGTGCCTTTTTCTGGTGTTCGCCATTCAGAAGATGCGACATTACATCACGGGACAAACCATCAATGTCATATCAAGAGTTAACCCCCTCAGGGTCCTCATGACCAAGCCAGGTGCACTTAGCTCTCACCTCGCTACCTGGGCGATATTATTGTCTTTCTACATGATCTTTGTCCCGCATAAGGGTGTTAAAGGTCTAGCTCTTGCAGATGTTTTAGCAACTCATCCAGGTTCGGAGTCAACCAGAATAGATGAAGAGATTCCAAATGAGGTCGCCAATTCAAATGTGGCCTCTCATGATGCCATATGGCGAATGTTCTTCGATGGCACTTCCAGAACTGGGCCCAAGGGTAACATCGTCCTTGGAGTCGGAGTGGCGCTGATTTCTCCCTCCGGACTGGGGATCAATCGGGCTTACTCCCTCACGGAGCCTTGTTCAAACAATATGGCCGAGTACAATGCTTTGGTGTCACTACCACATTTCTAGCTTGAGGGTATTTTGATCATTTTTGAAATTTTGGAAATTAATTAGAATTATATAGTATTAATTAGAATTATTGGAATTTAAGTAATTTTGGTATATTTTAACTTAGTGCTATTCTTGACTTTAACTCATGGTGAATTTGGGGACTGACCGAAGCTAACCCTCACCTTGACCACTTGGTTAGATTATGAAACCCTAGTTTAACTTAAGTTAATGATATCCTAGTCATTAGAATTAATCTGGGGAAATAGGAATATTGAATATGATGGATTAGTGACTTGTGATTTCATAAACCATGGCTTATGACTTAAGGCCCATAGCCTAACTAGTAAAACCCTAACCCTAGCCCTACTTACTTGGCCGGCCACCCTTGGCATTCCCCACCTATTTAATGCCTCTTCCACTTAGGGCTAGCCTCCTTTAGGAAATTATCAAGTTGGAAAAATAGAGGTAAAACCCATTCTTCCCCAATCCCTATCTTTTCTATTTCAACTCCTTTTTCCTTCAAACTTCTTGCATTAGGATCTAATCCCTTTGTATTTTATGTCCATGGTGAGAAATTTCAGTAGAGGAACAATTTGGAGAAGTTTGGATAGCAAGAAGAACACCCCCTTTGAATCTTTTTGGTCATTTTCACACACCTAGGTAATTCCTATTTCTTTCCATCAAATGGTGATTTCTAGGCATGAATAGGAAGCCTTAGGAGTACCCTAACTATTGGTATAGGTATTGCTAGTTTCGTGTCCAATACGTGTCCGTATCGGACACGTATCAGTGGGCATGCCTAGGTGTTCGACGAAATGCCACAATGGGCATTTCGTTCTTATTTTTTTTTAGTTTGAATAAAAAATTAGGGTTTGATGTTGCTTATTGATTTCTGTCGGACTGAGGTGATGTTCGTGTTGTGTCGTGTCGGAGTGGACACGTGAACACGCGGGTTCCGCATGCACAACACATGCGTAGCAGTCCCCTGCTACTCGGGGGCCATATCTCCTTGGACACGCCACTTGGACACAAGATTTTTGACACACATTTCGGGGCAGACACTGACACGAGGCTTCCCATGTTTCACGAGTCCTCGTGTCTTATCGGACACGTAATCACGAGTGCACTGGTCGCGCACTGAATCAATTCAACCGATTTTGGGCGACTGATACGCGTGTCGTATCACTGACACACGTGTCGTGGACCCAAATTAGGGTGTCCACATCCTAGACCAAGACCCACTAGACACTGGGACACGAGCACAGGGTCTGTGTTGTGTCGTGTCACGTACAAGCCCAATGAACACCTGCACGAGACACTATTT
>JANAVB010021464.1:0-30000 GCA_029216955.1 Iris pallida
TCAAAGCCACGATACGTACACCGAAGCGCATGGCCACGTCAGTCTCCATGAGCAGTCGTGCACCGAAGCATGCGGCCACGTCAACACCACGACCAACCCACGATCTTACAGCCTGTATGCGTCTGCACCCTATGCGCCTAAAGCAGGACTATGCGCCCACATAAGAACCAGCGTGTCTCTGTACATGGGCGTATAACATCATTCCAGCTCGAGAATGACTATAAAAGGGGGGCTTCATCCCTCTTCAAGACAAGAGAACGGAGAGCATTTTTAAGAGCCAAATTGCTGCACTTCTTGCTAGTGATCCGAGAGTTAGCAATTTTCTTAGGTTTTCTTTCACTTTTGTAATCAGAGTGTCAACGAAGTAAAGGAGCAACTGCCGCTCAATCTCCATCGTCCCATTCCTAAGAATTCTTTTTTGTACTCGGGGATCATCAGCGCAAGATCTCTTAGGCGTACTCGATTTGTGGTACCTTGCACCAATAAAAGAAAAGACAACATTTTCTTCTTCTTCTTCTTCTTTTGTGTGTGTCCACAATCATCATCTCCATGACTGACAAGTACCTCTAGTAACTGCCAAGTCTTCTGGCATGCAATTCTATTGGCAGGTACTCCTATCCGTCGCACGCTCCATACGTCTCGGTGGCCAGCCGACTACGCGGCTACATATCCTATATGTGACTCACATCACATGGAAAAGCAAGTGTCAAGGCCATATGAGATATACCAATACTCAACATCATTGGGTGGTCACTAGGCTAAGTCAATGTTCACGAATATAAATGAAGCAAAAAAACGACCGAGAGAGTCGCTTGCACCCAAGTGTGACTTGGACGCACAGTTTTAATATCAACAAATAAAATGCTAAAAATAACAACAAAAATAAGAATATAATAATCATAAAGTAAGGTGGCAAGTTATCTTGCCTGATGGTGCAAAGTGGCAAGTCCAGGAAATCACAATGTCAGCCAAAAAACGTCACAATCTTCAAACAACTCCGGATGCTGAAACAAACATAAAAAATATACTCGGTGTAAAAGATATACCTAGGAAACGCCTGTCCAAAAGTCTAATTCTGGAACAGGGGCAAAATCATAATTTCGAGTCAAAATGATGTCCGCCGTTAGACCCACTTTTTACCGAAATGTGTGCCAAAGTTTATGATCTCTAAAGTCGTCAAACTATATGTCTACGGATTCAGTTTGAGGAGGGAACTCAACGGTATGTCCAGTTTTGGATTCCGATGAGCCGCGTACAAAATTGCCCGTTTGAGTGGGTCGCCGGCCCGCCAAAAAGGGGTTCCGGTCAACCTTCTCAGAATCAAACCAAACTTGGCACACAGGACCAGAATTTAAATTCGTACCTGTTCGTGCAAGTTTCGTCTCGATCTGACGACTGTATACGAAATTTGGGCAAAGTTTGCAAATTAGCGATACGGTGGTATCTCGACGGATACAGACTTATTTCGTCGCACACACGCGACAAAACTGAGTTTCGTCAGTTCCCACACGTCGGCAACATCCCTACGCGCCTTTCGATGCGTATAGTGTGCGACCACATCGTCCGGTTTGTCGGAGCGCATGCCGTATCGGACATGTTTCTAATATTTTTGTAGTTTTTAAAGCAATTTTTCTTCAAATTTTAACATCAAATAAGTTCTTGCATACTTCATGAAAACTAACTCTATCAAGTGGGTTTTGATCCTCTATATGTTGACTAGGTCTGCCTGTAATTAAGCTTCAAAAATCGTTCATTGGTTGCAAGTAATTGGCCTTCCAATTATTACCCCTGGAATTGAATTATGTCCTATTTGTAACAGGTTTTTCATCGACTTCACCTCGATTTCCATTTGAATCTAGATGGAAAAAATCCATACAATTTTGTAAGGCTTAAAGGGGGTTAGGTTGTCTTCTGAACGAATCAATTGAGTCGAGTTTTTGTCGAGTATTGAAGAAGAAAACATCACGAGAAAAGTGATACTGGACTGCATCTGATAAAAGAGTTGGCTCTGTTTTCTTGGGTCGGCCGACGGTCTGGGGCGCTTCGGCGGGGGGTGGCGAAGGAAGGCTATCGAGTGGTTGCGCGAGGGTGGCAGTGCTCACTAGGAGTTGGCGAATTGGTCCGGGTGTGTGTATGATGGAAGCTTCTTTAAAGAACCCTAAATTTTGCTCATTCTACATATAGGAATTTTAAATCCCGATATGGGTCGGATACGCATTCGATTATTGTAAGGATTTCTCGGGATTTCCTATACGAATTCAGGGTAGATAGGATCGGAGAGAATCCCTCAGAGATTTGGCAAAATCGGATTCGAAAGAAGGAATTTGCCTATTCCCTGGAAGCAGGGGTCGGGAAAACTGGGGTACTGTTCACTCGTAAATAGTATCTCAGTTTTATTATTATTATTATTATATTATTATTATTTTCTTTTTACTAAACACTTATTCATATATTGTAAGCTTATATATAAATAAGCTTATAACTAAGGTCATATATAACATATGTATATATCAGAAAAATTGTCAAGAAATCCAAATAAATTTCTAAACCCTATATGCTTCAATAGTGTCTACTACCAAATTCTTTTAAGCAATAACCATACAATTTGTATATATACCAATATATCCCTCCTAATATATATGAGGTTTATTTATATAGAAACTACTATAATTCTAATATAATTAAATAAATTCTTAATCCCAAAATATGGGGATTATATTCTACCCAACTTAAAGGAATTTAGTCCTCGAAATTAAACTAAGGTAGGGGGGTCAAATGCAATACGAAAATTGGAAGAGTCTAATCATGTGAGATGTACCTTGGTCTTCGAACAATTGCGGGTAACGATTTCGAATGTCGTCCTCACGCTCCCAAGTAGACTCCCCTGGCGAGTGATGCATCCATGCCACGTGAACCAATGGTATAGATTGATTCAGCAACACCTTCACTCGGCGATCGAGGATACCTACGGGTTGCTCTTCATACGACAAACTTGGTCCAATGGTGATCTCTGAGTGATCAAGCACATGATTATTGTCTGCCATGTACTTCCTCAGCAGAGACACGTGGAACACATCATGTACTCCCTCAAGAGATGGCGGCAAGGCCAATCTATAAGAAACTTCTCCCACACGCTCCAAGATATCAAACGGGCCGATGTATCTTGGACTTAGCTTACCACGTCCTCCGAATCGAATCGTGTCTCTAGTGGGGGATATCTTCAAGAAAACATGGTCACCTTCCTTGAACTCCAAAGGTCGACGACGATTATCTGTCTACTGCTTCTGTCGATCATGCGTTGCTCGCAGGTGGTCTTGTATCTTCTTTACTTTCTTCACTGTGCTCAAAACCAGCTCGGGACCCAATATCTTTCGCTCCCCGATGTCGGTCCAACAGACAGGAGATTGACACTTTCTTCCATACAATGCTTCAAACGGAGCCATTTGAATGCTCACTTGATAGCTCTTGTTGTAAGAGAACTCGACCAAATGAAGGTGGTCTTCCCATAATCTGCCAAAGTCAAGCATGCACGCTCTCAACATATCCTCTAGCGTCTGAATGGTATGCTCCGACTGGCCGTCTGTTTGTGGATGGTACGCTGTGCTAAACTTCAACCGTGTGGCAAAACTCTCTTGCATGCTCCTCTAAAAGTGCAAGGTGAATCTCGAGTCACGGTCCGACACAATACTAATAGGCACATCGTGTAATCTTACGATCTGCTCCATGTACGTCTCTACCAATACCTCTGTCGACTGGCCCACTCTAAAAGGTAAGAAGTGGGCTGACTTGGTAAGTCTATCCACAATCACCCATACTGCATCTCGTCCACTAGGACTCCGAGGTAACCCCATAACGAAGTCCATCGTAATGTGCTCCCACTGCCACTCGGGAATAGATAGCGGATGCAATAATCCGACCATCCTTTGGTGCTCGGCCTTCACTTGTTGATGTATCAAGCACTTGGCCACGAAATGAGCTATCTACCGCTTCATTCCGTGCCACCAATAATACTGCCGTAAGTCCCGGTACATCTTAGTTCCTCCGGAGTGAATAGAGTAAGTCGAACTGTGTGCTTGTCACGCCCCAGAACCAGAATACTGGAGAGTGGGGGACAGACACAGCCAGCTACGTATATTAAAGTATAATCTACATCGATATACGATCACGGCTGTCTAGATGCATGAGGGTTTATCTACAAGCCAACAGTCTCTTATGGTCATGAACAAGTCTAGTGTCTCAATCTCAAGCAAGTAAGTAAATGTTACAAGATGTTAGATCATCAGACATACAAAGTAAGGCATCCCAAACATTACATATTCAGATGATCATGAAGCTAGTCGTACAAAATGTGAAGACTAGCAAGAGTTTCAGTCATACATGATCAACCCTAGGATTTGTCAATCATGTTACAGCCCGTAGGCAGACAATAAGTAAAGTTGCAAATGAGCTAACACTTGCTCGGTGGCTAAACGCCTCAAAAGAATATTTTTATAAAAGAGTGGGAGATCAAAATAAGAACCCACTCGTTGCCAAGGTTGCGCCTAGTGGTCACCATCTGGCTGAAAGGTTGGAGGATCCTCGAGTCCTACTCCAAAATCTAGCCATACAAAACCAGCTGGGTCAGACCCCAGAAGAGCAAGTGCCACAAGAGAGGCTTCACTTAAGAATTAAAACCAGCATATTAGCACATGGGAACATAAATGGTAATAAAAGATATGAGTTAGAGAAAACAAGGTGATAAACGATAAGACAACTAAGAGACTATTCCGGTAGCCAAGTTACAACCCGTAAACCAAACAAGGACCGGGGTTGTAACCCTTCACTTGAACAGAGCTTTGTCTCAAACCAATTATCGACAAGAGTAAAGCATAAGCAAACATGTGCTAAAGTAATCATAGACTGGCATCGATTTAGACAAGATTAAACTGGACTACGTCCATCATTCATGGCCAAGCAAAGAGTACGACTTGATACTTTAACTAACTAGGGTTATCACAAGCCTAGTTTACAAGCAAGATGCAATGAGATGTTCCCGCAGCCACAAGCCCTGCAGCCATCCAGGTTATCCAGGCGAGGAGATTTATTAGAGTTATCAAGCTTACTGGTGTACTTTCAGCACTTATGTTTTCAAGAATTGCCCCACATGACAGTGAGCTGGAAATGTGCCCTACTCGTCGGCAGGCTATAAGTCCTCTGGTGTGGCCGGGATAACAGGATCGTCTAGTGTTGAGTCGAAAGACTATCGGTATCAGAGGTAATATGGACGTGATACATTATAATCAGGAGTAATTTTTGGTAGAAATGGATTTTCTTGTCAAGTTTGGCTTTTTGTCAGGTACTCCTTTCTGAAGTGGAGGAAACTTTCCAAGCCCCTTCTCTGACTACCTCCACCGAGGATGAAGAGATGGCTCAGGAAGTTATCAAAGCTTTCTACTCTGTACTGAAAGTGAAGCTTCCTGGGGTCCTGAATTGGAATGCCGCCTTCAGCCCTGTAAAGGCTGTTGCAGAGTGCCAAGTGGCAGCCCTCGAAAGCATAGCTGGCTAAGAAGAGCGGGCCCACACCCTGAGGAAGGTCCTGAATGACTTAGAGGGTCAGGTGGCCAGGTTCCGAGACATCAAACAGCGGAGTCCGATGTTAATTTTCCGAACAGAGGATGACGCTTTGATGACAGCTCTTGCGAAAGAGAAGGCTACCTTCCAGGCAAGGAAGGACGCCCTCGTCCAGGAGATTGGTGAGCTGGCTAACCAGTATGGCCAGTTCAATGCGGCGAGTGAGGCCCGTGCTGCCTCGAAGAGCAGGCTGGCTGTGCAAATCACTGAGAAGCACAATCACATTGCGCAGATCATGAATAGGATTGCCTATCTGGAAGCCGACTTGAGAGCGGCGATATCTGAACAGGAGGATTATTTGTCCCAGGCTGCTATGACTGCCACCACCTCTGCCCGTTAGAAGAACGGTTGTCGAAGTTGGACGGGGAGCATCAGAGTCCGATCCTCTTTGAAGATGAAGCCGCTCGTCAGGAAGAGGCACGACGCTGTGCTGCTGTGAAGTCTGAGGCCAAGAATGCAGCTCTGAGGGACAATATCAATCGCCTGTGTATCCCGTAGATTTTGTAACTTCTTTTTTTTTTCCGTCATGGCTCTTGTAACTTTTTTTCGTCTTTTGATAGACGTTTAAGTAAAAAATAAAGAATCTTTTTGGAAATGAATGTGGTTTTGTGAAATATCGATGCTAGGGGTAATGTGGACGTAGCAAAGATATTTCTGGTGGGTATTCCGCTGGAGAATTTTTGATGTGGACCTATTATCCGTTTTATATTCGAATGATTCGAATATAGATAATAAGTTGAACGAAGCTACTGATAGAGGTAATATGGACGTAATAGCAAAGGATGTTCTATATCTGACCAGAGGTAATATGGACGTGGACGTGGAAAAATATATAGCATTAGGGAGGAGTGGATAATTCAGAGGTAATAGGGACGTGATTATCCTAGATGAATGCTTTGCTCAGAGGTTATATGGACGTAGCAAAAATATTTAATCATTCCACTGGGGAAATAATTATCAAAAAACAATTCAGAGGTAATGGGGACGTGACTTGTTTTCGTCAAACCGAGTTTGGACAGAGTCAAAAAGGGGAATGATTCCACTGGGGAAATATTTAGAGGACCTATTATCCATGGCGTATTCAAGACTCTTGAAATACGGATAATAGTTAGATAGTTTTTTCGAATCATATAAATATCGCACTGTACATTTATATGACTGAACATATGTGAACATTATATAAAAGAGGTTACACATAGTATTTCTTCAGGAACTTGCCATTGATAGGCATCATGAGCAATTCACCATCAGGCTTGGTCAGCCGGTACGTACCGTTAGAATACATCGATTCTATGACGAAATGACCTTCCCATTTAGGCTGAAATTTTTCTTTTGTTTTGTGCGTCATGACCATTGGTCTTCTCACTGCTAAGACAAGATCGCCAACTTAGAAGATTCTTTTCTTCACCTTTTTGTTGAAAGCTCTGGAAAGGCGTGCTTGGTATAGCTCAACGCGTTGCTGAGTTAACAAGCATTTTTTGTCTAGCGCTTCGAGCTCCTGGAGTAGCAGACGATAGCTTTCTTCAGTAGTCAGCTCGCTTGCTAGGGCTACTCGAAGAGAAGGAATCTGGATTTCTAGGGGAAGAACTGCTTCGCTCCCATAAACCAACGAGAATGGCTACTGTCTGTTGGAGTCCGGACCGTTGTACGATAGGCCCATAGAGATTCACCGAGCTTCTCGTTCCAATCGCGCTTGTTTGAAGACACAAACTTCTTGAAAAGTTTTATGATGGTTTTGTTGAAATCTTCTGCTAGCCCGTTAGCCTCTGGATTGTAGACAGTAGAGGCTATGTTCTGGATTCGATTCTTATCGCAGAATCGATAGAACGTATGGCTTACGAACTGTGGACCATTATCATGGATAATCCTGCGAGGTAGGCCGAAGCGGTAGATGACGTGATGTTTAATAAAACTAATCACATTCGATGCCTTTACTTCGGTGAGCGGTATAGCTTCCACCCATTTGGAGAAGTAATCAGTTATGGCTAGGATGAACCGATATCCTTTGGAGGATGGCGGGCTGATTGGTCCTATGACGTCCTTGCCCCAGGCTTCAAACGGCCAAGATGCTGCCGTCGAATATAGAAACTCCGAAAGTTGATGAATAAAATTGGCATGGAACTGATAAGCTCTACACTTCTTTGCATATCCAACAACATCTGCTATCATTGAGGGCCAGTAATAACCCAGTATTTTGAGGCGATCATGTAATTTGGGGCCTGGTTGATGTGCACCACAAACTCCATCGTGCGCCTCCCGGAGTGCATGTTTGACTTCTGTGTCTGATAAGCATCATAACAGTAGCCCGTCGTAAGAGCGTTGGTACAACATCTTGGTAGCTGTATCGTAGTAAAATTTGAGGGATCGCCTTTGGATAGATACTGGTTCCTTCGGGTCCTCGGGAAGGATTCCATAGACAGAGTAGTCTATGAAGGGAAATCTCCAGTCTTTGACATTGATGTTTGTTTTTGCTGCGTAACTGTGATGAATATACAAGGCATCTTTCACACAAAATAGTTTTCGACCAGACACTGTGATCGACTGCTGAGTATTGGTTAGAACGGTTAAGGAAGCAGCGAGACCGGCTAAAGCATCTGCTTCTATATTCTATAGTCGAGGCACGTGCTTGATGAAGAATCCAGCGAAAGTAGATGCCAGCTCGATTGTTGCTCTGTGGTAGGGGATGAGATTTTCATGACGAACTTCATAATCCCCTCGGACCTGACTGACTATTAGCTTGGAATCGTCGTAAGCTTCCAGATTGTCAACTCCTAGTTGCTTCGCCAGTTGTAGGCCGATTAATATAGCATTGTATTCGGCCACATTGTTGGTGCATGGTTCCACGAGAGAATATGTATGGTGTATAACCAGATGATCAGGTGACACGAGCATGAAACCTATTCTAGCCACGATATTTCCTTTGGGCCCTGTTCTTGATGCGCCGTCAAAGAACATTTGCCAAATAGGGATTTCTTCAGTTGCAGTGTTAGACTCTACCACTTCGTCGAGAATTTTGTCGTAGTGTTTGGACAACTCCGGCACCGGATGAGCTGCTAGGAAATCAGCTAATGCTTGGCCTTTTACTGCCTTCTGAGGAACGAAAATCATATCATATGGAGTCAACAGCATTGCCCATGTAGCTAAACGGGAATTGAGAGAATTCAGTTTAGTCATGAGTATTCTGAGAGGGTTGACTTTAGATATGATGTGGATAGTCTGCCCAGACACGTAGTGGCGTGTCTTTTAGATGGCAAATACTAGTGCAAGGTATTCCTTCTCCACAGGTGTGTATCTGTGCTCGGCACCCACCATTGTGCGGCTGAGGTAGTAGATTGCATGTTCATGGTCGCCTTCATTCTTCTGAGCTAATAGGATGCCAAGATAATGGTCCATAGCTCGGATATATAGTTAGAAGGGCTTCTCCATTATTGGAGCTACCAATACTGGAGGGCTTGTACGATACGCCTTGATGTTGCCGAATGCGCGTTGATATTATTCAGTCCAGACGAAAGATATGCCTTTCTTTATGAGCTGGGTGAAAGGTTGACACCTTCCAGAGAAGTTTGAAATGAATCGTCTGATGTAGGCTAGCCTTCCTTGTAGTCTGCGTAGCTCTTTGAGGTTTCTTGGAGGATACATGTCGAGAATAGCCTTCACTTTCTCCGGGTCTAGATGTATGCCCTTTGAAGTAATAACGAAACCAAGGAACTTGCCGCTAGAGACTCCCAGAAAAGACTTGGTTGGATTCATCTTGAGTTGGTGTGCACGCATTAGTTCGAACATCGTTCTCAAGTCTTGGAGGTGGTTGCCCTTGAAATGACTTTTGACTACGATATCGTCTACGTAGCACTCCAGAGTTTTGCGCAAATGATCACAAAAAATTGTGTTCATGGCTCGCTGGTATGTCGCCGCTGTATTCTTCAATCCGAAGGGCATCACCGTATAGCAGTATACCCCCAACGGTGTTCAAAAAGATGTGTGCTTCTCGTCATCGGGGAACATCTTGATTTGGTTGTAGCCAGAGAACCCATCCATGAAAGACATCCGCTCGAAGCCGCAAGTATTGTCGATCATTACGTTAGTGATCAGTGGAGGGAACTCGTCTTTCGGACATGCAGAGTTCAAATCACGGTAGTCGATACAGACTCAAACTCTACCATTCTTTTTCATGATTGGGACGATGTTGGCAACCCAGTCTGGGTGTTGTTCCTCACGAATGAATCCACTGGCAATGAACTTCTTGACTTCATTCACGATGGCTTCCATGACGTCTGGTCAGAATCGTCGTTGTTGCTGTTTTACTGGCTTAGCTTTAGACGAAATGTTCAGGCATTGCATGGCGACTTTAGGGTCCAAGCCTGGCATGTCTTCATAGCTCCATACGAAGACGTTGATGTATTCTCTTATAAGCTGTATAAGAGATTGGCGTTCATCGCCAGATAGACTTTTGTTGATGAAGATTGGTTTGAAAGATGCTTTATCTCCTAGATTGACTTGGATGACTTTGTCTTCGGTAGGTGGTTCACGTTGCTCGAAGTGCAGCTCCCACCTAGTATCCATCTTTTGAGCCCGTTGTTCAAGCTCGATTGATTGGTCATCATCTACAATTTGGTCTACGAAAACCATGTTGATGGACAGAGTTGTCTTGAATATGTCACCAATGCTGGAGTCTGAGTCCCAGTGGGAGGAGTCAGAAGAATGAGAACAACAATCTGCTTCATCATCTGATCTTTCGAGATTTGTTGGAGGAGTGACATAGCCCAAACCAACACCGCTTCTTTGATAGTATTTCTCGGGTTTACCGGGAGGAGCAAAGTGTCGTATTGGCAACCATCATCCTCGGCCGTAATTTAGCCCTTTGTCGCTTTTGATGTCATATCCCATGTTCTGGATGATATTCTTAGCCTGCCAACTATACCGAAAAAGTTGTATTTTCCCAGAGTCATAGTCAGCTTCTGTGCTGTGCTTGGAAGAAGTAGAGTCTGGAACGAACTTTCTCTCGCCAATTATACGACCGAAGATGATTAGTTCTTCATCATTCTTTCTGGCTGGAACGATGAAGTAGAGGATATCTTCAGGGTAGACTTTTTTCTGCAGGTGAGGCAGTGTGACCGGCATGTAGAGGTGTGGTCCTATGCCGTTCTCTAGAGCGTATATCGTATCTATGTAGTGGTTTACAGATTGATAGACATCGGAGTAATTCAGGGATAACATCATCCGTTGAAGGTACATTATTATGAGTATTGATATACTCATTGAGAGGATCATCATCTGGAAGAGAAGCCACAGTCTTGGCCGACTTCACTACGCAGGGTAATTCTTCAGGATTGGGAGGACAGACATTAGTAGGTTTCTTCCGGGGTGTCTTGCTGAGAGTGATGGACTTGCTTCAGCTTTATTGTCAGCTTCGTTGCTATCATCCTTGGGGGCTGAGATTGGTAAAGTACCGAATTCCCGTAGTAAGCTTCGATGCCCTTAAAAGGATCGACATCGGCAAATTCCGTCTTCACGACACCGTTACTGTTGATGTACTTGAAGCACTGGTGAAGTGTGGAAGGAATGATCATGTTCTCATGTATCCATGGACGTCCCAGTAAGATATTGTAGGATACGTAGGCATCGATCACATAGCAGGAAACTGTAACACCCATTTTTCTAAAATGAGGGTAATTTTGAACTTTTGTAAAAGTTTATTATTTAATAATAGGATTTATGATTTATGAGAATTTTTAACTAATTTAATACTATTTAAAATTGGTGAATTATAATTTTGATGTGTTAGCTAGTGAACCCTAGAATTGTTGAGCCTAGAGACTAACCATGACCATGGGGACCTAACCATGTGATTAGAACGACTATTTACAACTTTTTAGACTAAGAATATTTTGGTCATTTTGTGACTTTTGAATTATTTAGGATTTTAATTAATTGGTAAATTTTAGATTATTTTAATAATATTTAAATTGATGTATTATAATTTTGGTCATTTTTTATATTTTAATATTTTGAGAAAATTTTATATTTTTAATATTATTTTTATTGGATTTGTTTAGTCGGGTTTGAGTTTCGTCTCGTTCCGACTTGTATTGTGACCCGGATAGCTTAAATTCTAGATGGGACCCAATATTAAATTAAGAATGGCCCACAAAACCCAACATTTAAGTTAGTTAGTTAGACTAATTCTTATCATGTTAGAATGGTTAAGTTAGAGACTCAAAACTAGATCCTTTGACCCTAAACTTGAACCTAGTCTAGACTTAACCATATGAGACTAGAGAGGGGCAATTAGCACATTTTCCATTAGCCCTAATGGACTCTTTATGGCAGCCACCTTTAGGGAAGAATGATTCATTTCATTCATTACAATTTTGCCTCTTTTATTTTCCTTTTGTTCTTCCCTAATTTTAGAGAGCCTTCCCTTTGATTTGATCTCCAAATCAAATCATTCCTTCACCAAATCTTCCCTCAATCATTTCCATTCTCCAAGGGAAAGGTGCTACCAAGGATTGGAAGAGAAGTGCAAGGAGGAGTGTCCACTTTGAGGGATCTTCGTATCGGAGTCGTGTCCTAAAGGATTTTATTGGGATTCCACTCCCAATAGGTAAAACCCATCCTCTAAATCGATTTCCTTTGCATATAAATTAGTTTTGAATCCGTAGGATGCATCCTCATGCATGTTCCCCCTTTAGATTCAAATTTGAGGCCATTTGGAGCTCTCTTGAGGATTTTAGATATGTGTCTTGTGTCCTACTTGATATATCCCAAATTAGGACACCCCATATGTATGTATGTATGATAATAGTTTAAATAGATATTTAAATTCAGTTTTAGAATGGTTAGAGAGTGGATTGATCTTAGTTAGGATGGTTAGAATGAGTTTCATTTGGATACCTATGTTGGTATCCAAGTATCTTGGCCTACATGTGTTTCTTTTGTCCAAAACAACTCAAATTCGTCATAATATTCATCCACGTTTTTATTAACCAAAGCAACTTAGAAATGTCATAACTTTTAGCTTAGAACTCCGTTTAATCTTCCATTTTTTTAAAAGAACCGTATCGAAGTTAGCTTTCCAAACATATATTTTAATAAGCCAAATCGTTCTGGAACTTTTTGTAAAATTATTTGAGTGTCAGCTGTCCGAAAGACAAATGCGTTTCGATGTTTTTGCAATTTCGGGAGCTTCCGGACACAAAAATACGATCTGTTTGAAGTTTCAGAAAGCTAACACGAAAGGCTACGACATACTTTAATCCTAGAATTTAGTGAAGGCCCAATTGGTATTGTATTAGTTTTAAGTAGAAGAGTGACTATACGACATAGATATTTTGTGTAACCTATGAGCCTATGTAGTATGGATATTAAATGAATGTAGAGTATGTAATGCATGATATGTTAGATGAATAAAATGATATATATATATGATATGTATTCTCTTTACATTAATGTATATATATGGTTGAATGCAAGCATGTAGGAATGCAATCAATGTAATGTATGTAAGCAATGCATAAATGCATGAATGAAAGAATGATATACAATGTATGCATGAAAGTATATAATGAATGCTAGATATGAATGCAAGGTATACATGTAATGATAGATATGAATGCATAATGTATACATAATATAATATAATATATAATGATAGCATGTATGGTAATGTAAAATATATGATGCAAGCATGTATATGTCCACTGTTTTTTCTTTTTATTACATTTTTCCTTCCATTCCCTTTCCATTTCAGTTTTTCCCCTTTTTTTCCTCTTCTATTTTTACATGTTGTATGCAATGTATATAATGTATAGATGCATGTAAGTATGTAATGTGCATGAATGAATGCAAGTATGCATATATGAGATGTATATAGGCATGTATGCGATGTATGTATGTATACATGATATGTATGTATGTAATATAAGCATGTATAAATGTATACATGTATGTTGTGTATCCGTGTATGTATATGTGGATACATGAATCAAGTATGTATATAGTGATAACATGAATGAATGAATGTATAAATGCATGAATAAATGTCATATATGAATGAATGAATGAATCAAAGGTATAAGTAAAATATAATGCATTGTAATGAACGTTAACATATATAATGTATAAAAGTATGTATGTAAATGTGCATGAATGTATATATCTATGTAACTATGTAAATATGCATGATGTAACATATGCCTATATATATAAATATGTATGTAATATGGATATGCATGTATGTATGAAGGTATATATTTATATATAGTATCTATTTTATATTATGTATTATTATTTTTCACATTGCCTTGTGATTGTGTGAGTGCTAGCCTAGGCTTGGTTAGGCCTAGTGAGACTTGTTAGACTTGTTTGGGCTAGAACTTGACCTAGTTGACCTAGTTTGACTAGTGTGGTTGACTAGAGTTGAACAAGTGTTGACTTTAGTCTAGTTTAACCTAGACAGCATGTAGATGCATTGTTGAAGTCTATTTTACTATTTTGGATATGTAGTGACTTGTACTGTTCTATAGGATCCAGACACCACTCCTCGAACAGTATATTCTCTTCAGTTTTTCAGGATATCAGGCGAGTACATTCTCTGATCATTTTATAACTTGCTTAGGATTATATTCCTGCTCTAGATTACCTTATTTTATGCTGTCACGATATTATCACGGATTGGTATTATATGGATCCCTACATGAGATGTTATCCCCCTCGGGAGCATCGGATACTTCATGTCATGTGTTTCATGTACATCATGTATTCCTCGCTCTCATGTTATTCATGTTTCTCATGTGCTTCATGCTCATTCATGCATGCTCGTGTACTCTCATGTGCTTTCATGTTCGGTCATATTTTTCGTGTACTTCATGTATAATCTATATTTCATGTGCACTCATTTATGAGCCCTCATGTATACTTCATATGCACCCATTTATAGGCCTTCATGTGAAATTCATGTGCACTCATTTATGAGCCCTCATGTATACTTCATGTGCACCCATTTATGGGCTTTCATGTAAAAATCATGTACGTAACATTAGTGTCTGGATCCTTGTGTATTGATTGGGATATGGGGGAGTATAAATAGTCATGTGAATAATTCCAAAGTAGTATAACCATGTGCGCCTCTTTAGTATATTTATGTGCAAATCCAGCCGTTCACATGTATACTTTGTACTCTAAATCACTAGTCACTGATAGTTCTCTACTTATAGTAGATATTTTCATTACAGTTCTCTCTATTTACATCATGTACATTCTTTCAGTTTCATGTATCGTACTCTCTTGCATGTTTATATTTTCTAACCTGTTATGATCTGCGTGAGAAGTATTGTGCTCGCTAATGTCCTGACTGGACCTATTGAAAATTTAACAGAGGATGATGAGGCTCTAGTGTCTACCTATTATGGTGCAGCTATAGACAACACTTGTGACTTGGACCCACTTGCAGTAGAGGATCTGCCATCAGTGGTTTAGACTGCTTGCTTAGACTCTTACCTTATCTTTCTCATTGATACATTATTTTATATATTGGGAGTTTGTTTTATCTGGATGTTTGTGGAGATGTTATCATATACACTTAGACTTTTTTCTATTGTATCTCTTATGTGGATTCGTTTATATCTATCTATCTATCTTATCGTTTTCTGCCTTAGATATGATTGAGACTGTATTATGTTATGTTACCTCCATTCGGAGTGTACATACTGTACAGGTACCTTATATACTGTTAGATGATTGACCTAGGATAGCGTTCTACCGTCGATACTGCGGCGTAGGCTGGACGTACCTACTTCTCGTGCCCTTACTCTACGGTGTGGGTCGTGACAGAAACCTCCGTTCGGAGATCATCGATCTGGCATTTGAGACGGATCTTGCCCAGCAGATGGCTTCGATCAACATTGAAAGCCATGATGGTTGTGTTGGTTGCAGATAGCTTGTGCAGAGGGATTCCCAGAATTTGAAGCAAACTTCTAGAAATGATGCTAAGGGAGGATCCTGGATCGATGTGCATGCGATCCACCTTGATCGCCCCGATATACCCTGTATAGTACATGGGTCTATCATGACGATTATTTTTGAGTATCATGTCCTCCTGTGAGAAGGTGATGTTGGGCACCACTTCCATAGTACTGTGGCAGTGAGGACAGAAGACAGGGTCTTCAGCGGAGGCTTTGACTTCAGAGAGGTAAGAGTCGGCATGTAGTAAAGCTTCGCTTAAGGCCTTCCGCGTTTCTTTGGAGAGTCGCAACAGATCGAACAGAGACAACCTGGCAGGCGTATTGGCTAGCTGTGCCAGTATGTCAAAGTTGTAGGGCCGATCCATGCCTTCGGGAGTTGGCGCTTTCAGCGACTTGTCAAACCGCATCTCTTTCTGCTTGGCTTTGTCCGAAGTTGAAGGCTTAGACGGGCCGGCTTCTGAGCTTGTGGGGGCAGCAGAAGCTTGAGAAGGTTCTGCTTCTTCTTATGCGGGATCGTACGTCCGAAGGTAAGTCTTTTCCGACCGCGTCTCGCCAGATAGAACCTCGTAGATAAGAGAAGATACCATATGGCATGACTTGTATTTCTTGCCCCTTTTTGCCGTAGGAGGTACCACCCCCTGTGTCACTTCTTGCTCAAAGTTTGGATGGACCCACATGATCTCACCACGTTCAGTCGTGAGTGACACCAAGGCTGAGTTGCGAGTTGGCAGTAGGTTGACGACTTCCATTATTGCTTTGGAAATCGGGACTACGCCGTCCGGGACTTCTGTAGGAAGAAAGTCACCAAACTGAAGAGAGATCATGTTAGAAGATACGACCTTGTCTTCAGCTTCGAGATTGATCACTTGGCTGTCGATAAGCTGTTGTATCTTTTTCTTCAGGACAATGCAGTCCTTGGTGTAATGATGCACGTACTGATGATAGAGACAGTACTTGGGATCGTTGAGCTGGCTTGTCTCTGCAGGACATCGTGGTGGAGGCAATGTCAGCTTATTACCCTTCGTCAGTATGTGGAAGATAGTAATGACATCATCTTCATCAAAGGAGAAGATCTCCTTAGGCTTGTCGGAGGCGCCCTGGAAAGTGGAAGCTCCCTTGGATGTGTCGACCTTCAGGACTTCTTTCCCTTTACCCCCACGGACAGGGATAGTTTGAGGATGCTTGCCCTTATCTTCGAATTTGGATATTTTTAACCCTAGTGGCACCAAGTTAGGAACGTCATTTTCAGCAGCATCAGCGGCCCCAATGAAAGTGGGCCATGTATTATACTCATGTATGCCCAGACAAAACTTTACCGTAGGAAGAAAGTTATGTCGACAGGTATCTATAAGTTATGAGTCTGGTATGCCGAAGGGCATCTTCAGTGCTGGCCGCTTGAAGCGTTCGATGAAGGCGATGACAGACTCAGTCCTCCTTTGCTTGGTCTCGATAAGAGTGGACATACTAACATGCATGCCACTCTCGTAAAACCTGTTAAGGAACAACCTCTCCAAGTCTTTGAATGAATTGATATATCCATCAGGCAGACTGCAGAGCCGTTCGAAGGCTACCCCCTGCAAGGTGCTAATAAATAGCTTAGACAAGAACGGATCATCTCTGGGCAAAGTACGTCATGTGTTGACGAGGAGAAGTCAACCCGTCAAATGAATTCAGCATCAGTAGCTTGTAGTTAGGAGGGCAAGTAGCATTCTCCCACTTAGGGGGATAAGGTTGAGATATCCCTATCTTCTACAACTCGTCTTTGTGTGAGATGGTGTCGAGACGAACGACCAGGGAATCAATTGGATCATGTTGATTGAGCAGGTGTTGGGAAACGGCTGCTGAACGGTTGTCCGGTGTTGTTGGCGAAGGACCACCCCCAGCATTTGTAAGATTTGGAGGAGGAACAACAGAATGATACTCCTTTTATAGGGAAGAAGGGTTGTTGCTATGTGCTAGACTAGCGTGAGCCGAGACATTTTGTTGACGTGGAAGAATAGCCCCAGCAGCTTGAATCGCCATGATACTGGTAAGCATATCGGTGATCTTGGCGAATGCTGTTTCAAGACCCTCTAGCCTTTTGCTGGTCTGGTCGCTGGCTTCCTCCGGTCTTTCTCCGTCCGTCATGTATGTAGATAACATGCAAGGATGAACAGAGGAAACAGTACAACTGGTGCTGATACTGTCTGTCTTTGAGTGAGCAAGTCCCTCGTCTTCAGGTAGAGGAGGTAGATAGTCTCTATCAGATTCGGAGGGATCATCGTCTTATGGCAGGCTACCCCAAGTGTAGAGGTCATCCGATTCAGACTCTGAGGGAATACTACCTCCAGGTTAGGATTTTTCGTCTTCTGTACGGAATCTCGCCTTTGACCGGGTGCCCATATAGACTCCTTCATATGTGACAGCCTGTTGGCCATCTGTTGGTAGACTTCGTCTTTTCCTTCTCGTGGAACTAAGAGAGAAGGTTGGGTTGGTGGTCCACCGTCTTTGATTGGAGCTCCCGTAAGGAGGACCCCATGAAGCCATGTTGGATGAAACACATAGTGGCTTCTCATCGTCAGAGAAATGCAGCCGTCGAAACACGGACTTTCTCTGAGGTACTCTTGTCACTTTGGAGCAACAACAGTTGATAACAATATTGGTGCATGGGTGTGCACTATGTTTTGTTATATCCTACCTCGCTTTATGCTTATGATTTATCATGTCGTGTAAGTCAGCGGAAGGGAGTTGTGCCCTACAACCCATGTTACATGCATCGTCGAGCTTTGCATACGGGTTCGTAAGGAGAGTAGGCGCATCCAGACTTAGTTCATGTGCGGGGACAACTCCTATACCTAAGTGCTGTGATGTCCTTGAAGACATCCCCGTGCTATACGCGTTGGGGCCTATCTTTTTGTTGTGGGCGCATAGGCCTTGGAGGCTGGCCTTGGGCACATGCTCCTTGACAGCATGTCTGAGCCTCCTTGATGTGGGCGTATAGTATGGATCCAGAGAGCCTGGGCTCATAGCCTTGGGCGCATGGGTTTGAATGCCCAGCCTGCTGAAGATAGAAGTGTTCTGGTTGGGGCTATACGCCCAAACACTCCCTTGGGCGCATTGCTTTGGGCACATGCTTGGTGGAGAAGCGTTGTTTTCTCCCAGTTTGGCCTTCTTCATTTGTGAGCCTCATCGGGTTTGGCCAGAGTGCCGTACACTCCGATTCTTGGTATCGTAGTATTTTCCTCTGCCAAGTCTCGAGTGTTGAATACCCTGTTGTTGGTTGTGGAAGGAAGAAGTTACTGGACTAGTAGAGCCCGGAACGGTGTGAGCCTTCTCCATTTAGGGGACTTCTGTGGCAGAGTCATGCGCCCATGTGACAGAGTCCTCCGGCTGCATATCTGCTATAACACTTGCAGAATATAAACAGCGAGCCTTCGGAAGCCAAGTCTTGCGAGACTTGTTCGGCATCGTTGATTTTGAGGGAGTAGAGTCGTCCCTCGAGAGCATCTCTACGAACGGCTGCTGATCGAATTTTACGATCAGCATCTTCTGAGTGCTCTCCACTTTGTCAGTATCGGATTGCGTCACCACCTTCTCATCAGAGAAAAAGGTAGTCCCCAACAGAGTCGTCATTTTTGTGGACACACACAAAAAAGAAGAAGAAACGCTATCTTTTCTTTATTGACGCAAGGCACCACAAATCGAGTACGCCTGAGAGATCCTGCGCTGAGGATCCCCGAGTACAAAAAAGAATTCTGGAAATGGGACGATGGAGATCGAGCGGCAGTTGCTCCTTTACTCCGTTGACACTCCGATTACAAAAGTAGGAGAAAACCTAAGAAAATTGCTAACTCTTGGCTCACTGGCAAGAAGTGCAGCAATTTAGCTCTTAAAAATGCTCTCCGTTCTGTCCCTTGAAGAGGGATGAGGCCCCCCTTTTATAGTCATTCTTGGGCTGGAATGATGTTATGCGCCCACATGGGGAAACCTGCTGGTTCCTATGTGGGCGCATAGTCCTACTTTGGGCGCATAGGAAGTAGGTGCATACAGGCTGCGAGATCGTGGGTTGGTCGTGGCGTTGACGTGGCCGCATGCTTCGTGCACGACTGCTCGTGGAGACTGACGTATTCGTGCACTTCGGTGCACGTTTTGATTATGGCTTTTGACTGAGTCAGGCTTGGGTGCATAGCCAAGTCTCAGGCTATGCGCCCTCCTTTCGGAGGAGCTAGTCTTGGGCGCATGAAACTTCACTGGCTGGGCGCATGAAGCTTCACTGACTGGACACATGGAGCTTTATTGACTGAGCGCATGGAGCTTCACTGACCGGGCGTATGGAGCTCCACTGACTGGGCGCATGGAGCTTCACTGACTTGGGCGCATGGAGCTTTACTGGCTTGGGCGTATGGGACTTCATTTGCTGAATTTTTTTACGCTTCTACAGGTGGCAGGTACTATTCTCGTCAACTCTTTTCCAGTATCAGTATTATTTGATTCCGGTGCATCGCATTCATTTATGTCTGCTTGATTCGCTACACGGATAGGACTGGAGCCCGAGTCATTGTCAGTAAGACTCAATATACTTACTGGTAATGGTCTTGTGGGAGTAGATAGAGTCTTTTTCTCATGTCGAATCGTAGTTAGCGGTAGAGAGTTTTTCGCTAGATTGATAGAATTCTCGATGGCCGACTATGATGAGGTCCTAGGAATGGATTGGTTGAAGGATCAATACGCAAGAATAGACTGCCATGTTGGCAGGATTATTTTTGGTATTCCCAACGAAGAAGAGTTTTTGTTTTCCAGAGGCGAAGTAGAACCTTCTCCACCAGTATTACGGATGGCAGTAGCAGAAGCAGTTCAGTTTCCCAGAGTCGTTGAAGAGTTTCCTGATTTGTTTCCCGAAGATCTTTCAGGTTTGCCCCCGGAGAGAGAGATAGAGTTCACTATCGACTTGATTCCAGGGACTGCACCGGTGTCAGAGAGAGTCTACAGAAAGGCACCATCAGAGTTGGAGATCCTGTACAAGATGATTGAAGAACTCAGAACCAAGGGATTCATTCGTACTAGTGGATCACCTTGGGGAGCCCCGATGCTTCTTGTGAAGAAGAAGTATGGTACATCAAGATTATGTATTGATTATCGTACCTTGAATTCTGTAACAATCAAAAATAGATATCCCCTACCAAGGATATATGATTTATTTGATCAACTCAGTGGGGCAACAGTATTCTCAAAGATTGACTTGCGATCGGGGTACCATCTGATCAGAGTCAGATAGCAAGACATTCCGAAGACAACATTCAGATCCAGATATGGGCATTGGGAGTTTCTTGTTATGCCATTTGGAGCGACCAATGCGCCAGCCGTATTCATGGACCTCATAAATCGTATCTTTATGCCCTATTTAGACCAGTTTGTGATAGTGTTCATAGACGACATCTTAGTCTATAGCAAGAATGAGGCAGAGCATGAGCAGCATCTCCGAATAGTCCTACAGATTCTCAGAGAACACCAGTTGTACACGAAGTTCAGTAAGTGAAAATTTTGGCTGGATCGCATTTCGTACTTAGGTCATATCATCACCAGAGGTGGAGTGGAAGTGGACCCCCAGAAGATAGGTTCTATAGAGACATGGCCAGTTCCCAGTACCGTCGCAGAAGTTCGCAGTTTCCTAGGATTGGCCGGCTATTACCGACGATTTGTGTCTGACTTTGCTCGAATTTCGGCACCATTGATGCAGTTGACCCGCAAGGATGTACAGTTTGATTGGACAGTAGAGTGTCAGAGTTCATTCAAGAAGTTGAAGCAAAGATTGATGACGGCTCCCGTTCTCACGCTTCCAGATAGGACTGGAGGATTTTCAGTTTATTGTAATGCTTCTGGCAGAGGATTGTGATGTCTTAATGCAGCATGGTAAGGTAGTAGCTTATGTGTCACGTCAGCTTTGTGATCATGAAAGAAATTACCTAACCCATGACTTGAAGTTAGCATCGGTGGCTTTCGCACTTAAGCTTTGGAGGAATATTTATACGGAGATCGGGTCGAGATTTTCACCGACCACAAGAGTCTTAAGTATATGTTTACTCAGAAGGATCTTAACATGCGTCAGAGGTGATGGCTTGAGCTCCTTGTGGATTACGACATCAACCTACAGTATCATCCTGGGAAGGCCAACGTAGTTGCAGATGCGTTGAGCAGAAGAGCAGGAGCTTATTTTCTAACAGCACAGCCAGAGTTATTAGCAGATCTTCAGAAGATGGGAATAGAAGTAGTTCTTTCTACCAATGTGGTATTGACGTCCAGTATGCAAGTTCAGTCCAGTATAGTTGAGTGGATCAAGATAGCTCAATCAACAGATTCTAAGCTTCAGCGGCTTAGGGAGAATGTGAAGCAGAAAGGAGAACAGAGTTATGTATTCACAAAGATGGCACTCTTCGACATGGAAGGCGTCTTTGTGTACCCAGCGGTGATATCAGACTGGAGATCATGACAGAGGCTCACAGTTCGCAGTATTCAATTCATTTCGGTGGCACGAAGATGTATCGTGATATCCGTCAGCATTTTTGGTGGAATGGTATGAAGAGGGAGATAGTCCAGTTTGTCTCTCGTTGTTTAGTTTTCCAACAAGTTAAAGCTGAACATCAGAGACCAGCCGGACTTCTTCAACCTTTACCGATCCTAGAATGGAAATGGGAGTACATTACCATAGACTTTGTAACTAGACTACCTAAATCTCCAGCTGGGAGAGATGCTATCTGGGTTATAGTTGACCGGCTCACGAAGGTAGCTCATTTTATCCCTTTTAGAATTGGCCAGTCAATAGATCAGCTTGCAGAGATGTATCTTAGATAGATAGTCAGATTGCATGGAGTGCCAGTCAATATCGTGTCCGATAGAGATTCAAGATTCACATCACACTTTTGGCGGAGTCTTTAAGAGAGTTTGGGGACTCGTCTCAAGTTCAGTTCAGCATATCATCTGCAGACAGATGGTCAGTCAGAATGCACGATTCAGACTCTCGAAGATATGTTTCGATCATGTACACTCGACTTCGGTGGTTTGTGGGAATATCACCTTCCTCTCGTAGAGTTCTCCTACAATAACAGTTTTCAGGCCAGTATCCAGATGGCACCGTTTGAGGCACTGTATGGCAAAAAGTACAGATCACCTTTAGCCTGGAACGATGTAGGCGAGAGGCAGATGCTTGGTCCAGAAATGGTTATTCGGACTATCGAGGTGGTCAGACAAGTCAGAGATCATCTTCGAGTTGTGCAAGACCGCCGGCGTTATTGGACCGATTCTCATCGGCCCCCACTTTAGTTTTTTATCGGCGACCACATATTTCTTAGGATCTTGCCTACCTGTGGCGTCATTCGATTCGGTGTACGGGGAAAGCTTAGTCCTAGGTATATAGGACCGTTTAATATTCTCGAGCGAGTATGTGATGTGTCCTATCATTTCGCTCTTCCACCGTCGTTACGGGAGGTACATGACGTATTCTATGTATCCCAATTGTGACGGTATATCCCAGATCCGAGCCATATCCTTGATCATTCGGAATTGGTTGTTGGTACCAACCTTTCGTATGAGGAAAGGCCCGTATCCATATTGGACCGAAGAGAGAAGGTACTCAAGAACAAGACTATTAAGTTAGTCTGTGTTGCTTGGGGTCATCACTCTTTGGGTGAGTCAACTTAGGAACGTGAGGATGATATCTGATCGCGATATCCACACATGTTTAACTCATGAGGTATAATGTCTTCCTTATGTCTTATGCTCTTAACTCCTTGCTTGCCTGAATAATTGCTTGATTAATTGCTAGTCATAGATTGCTTGTGGTTAGTGTAGTTTGCCCCGACATCTCTAGCCTCTTGATTAAATTCCGAGGACGGAATTCTTTTAAGGTGGGTAGAGTTGTCACTCCCATTTTTTGTTATACGTATTTTTAGTATACGTGGATGGATTTCTGACATTTGTCAGGTGGATCGTAGTTAGACTTGTCTTGCTTAGCCTAGTCTTGGTTTAATCTTGACTTGGTTTATTTTGGTTTGTTTCAACATGTTGGCTTGGTTTGGTTTGAGATAGTTTGGACTTAATATATAAGTCAACCCCTCTCTCTCTCTCTCCTCCATTTATTTCTCATAACTTCTCCATCTTCTTTATTTACTCCTCTCCACCTGCACCCAAGAGCCCGAGGCAAGTGCAACTTGCTTAATGATGAATCTCAAGTTTTGTTGTTCCATTCTCTTCTTTACATGATTATAAGCCTCTTTAGAATTTGGAGTTTTTTATTTTTATGGGTGGATTCTTGTAGATCTTGTTTGATATATTTTTATTTTTTATGGTTTTGATCTATCAAACTTGCTTGTTTTCAAAAAACTAGTTGTTCCATGTTGTAGAGAATTTCGTTCTACCCTATTTTGACCTTTAAAAGTCATAATTTGGAGTTATTTTGACAAAGTTATGGTCATTTGAAGTTCATGGGTTCAACCAAGCATTTTTATGCTGGTTGGAGAAGATGAACAGTGCCGCAACCTGGCTAGTGGCACAACCTGGCAAGTGCCGCAACCTGGCTAGTGGCGCAACCTGGCTAGTGCCGCAACCGAGCAAGTGCCACAACCTGGCTAGTGGCGCAACCTGGCTAGTGCCGCAACCTGGCAAGTGCCGCAACCTGGCTAGTGCCGCAACCTGGCAAGTGTCGCAACCTGGCAAGTGCCGCAACCTGGCAAGTACCGCAACCTGGCTAGTGGCGCAACCTGGCTAGTGCCGCAACCTGGCAAGTTCCGCAACCTGGCTAGTGCCGCAACCTGGCTAGTGCCGCAACCTGGCAAGTGCCGCAACCTGGCTAGTGGCGCAACCTGGCAAGTGCCACAACCTGGCTAGTGCCGTAACCTGGCAAGTGCCGCAACCTGGCTAGTGCCGCAACCTGGCTAGTGGTGCAACCTGGCTAGTGCCGCAACCTGGCTTGGCACAACCTGGCTTGGCGCACTCTTGATAAGTAACAAGTACACTTGATATGGCATGCATAATCTTGATAGTGGTCCGTCGAGGCGCACCCCTGACAAGTAACAAGTAACCTGACATGACATGATAATCTTGAACGCTGTTGCGATAACTATCCTGACTTGCTAAGTAACTCTTGTCTTGACACCGTGGTTGACTTTTTTGATTGTGCCTGTATAAGCTACATGTCTCGTCTTGAATCATGTCTAGGACATGAATTCCTGGTTACCACGGTCAGGGATTCATAATGAATCTGACTAGGTTAATGACTAGATTAATTAAGTAGTTCATATAGAGAGATCTTTATGAACTTTCTCTCTCTCCTTCAGGGCCTATTTATAGGCATGGGCTACTTCCTATGCGCCCTGTAACGTCCCAGTCCCAATATACGTAGGACTAGGAACGTAGACATGCCAGCTGTATACATACGAAGTACAGGGGCCTTGTATATATACATAAGCTGTAAATATAGTAATCCAAGACAAACTAAATCTCATCCACAATGAAAAGAATAAGAATATAAAATTAACTTGAATATTTATGATACAATCGTTGGACGGAGACAAACTCCACTACCAACTATCTCAATGAAAGAAATGTACAAAAAATTGAGCGATAAAAATGGCAAGACGAACCAAGCGCAATCGTCTTCGAAGGAATGGTGAAGACCACGGCCTTGGATAGGATACCTGCGGAAGACATGAACACACACCTGGAGAAAAACCAGGTCCTCAGACGGACGTAACAAGATACAGGAAGAACATGCTAATATGAACTGTCAGAATAATAAAATAATATATAAAGACTATCCTAGACACAAATATGCAAAGGAGATTCTAACCGCCTAATGTGCAATTTAGAGGACAACTTTTATGCGCATGGGTGGGATTTTAGGCTATGTGTACGTAACTGGCATCCAGTCATCTATATCCGTCCGTAACGTCCAAAACATCAGAGGGTATCTGCAAATAAATCGCAATAGTTCCATCCGGAGACTGTGGTTTACCTGTTTGGATTCCCATACGCACTAGCGACTGTCCTCCCCCAATATTTTTCATACTGTTCAAGTCATGTCCATGGCTCGTCCAGTTTTGTAACTGCTTGAGTCTCTAAAACCCTAGTCATAGCAGTTACGATCATCTACCGTCACACGACTTTAGAGAGGGCCAGTCCATAAGTCGTGCCCCTAGCAACATGTCTCCAACCGTGTAGTGTGTGTGTCATGGCCAAAGAATATATAAGGATATCCCCCAACAAGAAGGTAGTCCGCTAACACTAAGTTAACATGCATATAGTAAAGTAAAACGACTAATAGAGTCGCTTACACCCAAGTATGGCTTGGACGCACAGTTTATAACAAAGGAAACTAACAATATGAAACAAAATAAATAATGCAGAAAATAAATAATTGATAGTTAATTAGCAAGGTATACTTGCCTGTTGCGACGCCTGGTGATCTGCCTGGTGTGTTAAAATAAAGGTGGCACAAGATCAACTTCGGTGTTACAACTACGCAAGGGAGCCTCTGTTGACGACACGGAGTATTCCATCGGGTCCAGAACAGTCAACTTAGTTAGGTTTGACATAATGAAGAGCAGAATTGGAGAGGAAAATAGGAATGTCGGGATTAGTCATGGGATGTGAGGGTAATCGATGGAATTTAGTGAGTATATATATATGATTTTTAGAAAACTTATCTATAATACTCGAAAATAAATTTTACGCCAATACTGGTAAATATTATGTATATAATTTGAAAACTACATTATTACTAGTCAATATAATTAGATAGATATTTTTTATACCTAGAAAATATGATAAGAAATACAAAATAATATATTAGTATCTTCAAGGTTTCGAAATCCATGCAGGTAGGGCCAAAACCATTAGTATCTATAATCTCAAAAGTACCGATAAAATATTTAGACAATAAATTTTTATCAAGCCCAAATATATTTTCAAAAGTAATTGATCACCTTTTTAAGGCTTAAAGTAGTAATAAATTTCAAATAATAATAATTAGTAATTAACAAAATAATATCAAAATTTCTAATAATTATTAAATACCAAATCATGTTATATGTACCTATTTAGTACATACACCCATATACAAACTTAGAGAGTAAAATACTGAGTTAGAATATATAAAATCTTTTTACTGTAACCCAATATTAAGAATGCACTATAAACATCTTCTTCTTTCTTTACAAAAATACAATAATAATAATAATAATAATAATAATAATAATAATAATAATAATAATAATAATAATAATAATAACAGTAAGAAAATTTTGGTATAGATATACATGTATATACACCAATATATATATATATATATATATATATATATATATATATATATATATATATATATATATATATAATATACACATTTTTAATTATACACTGATATTAGAAAAATACAAATAATAATAATAATTATAATAATGATGGTAACAGATACTAAAAAGAAACAATAATACGAAAAAAAAAACCAACAAAAAAAGCAAATCAAACAGCTACATTAGCTGTCTCTTCTCTGCGAGAGAGAGACAGCCTTTCAAATAAAAATAAAAAAACAAAGAAAGAAAGTAAGAAAGGAAGAGAGTGGAAACGATAGGAAGAGAGGAGAGAGGGAAGTGAGGGCAGAGGGAAGCTCGGGGTTGTCGGGGTCGGAGAAGTGAGGGGTGGAGTCGGCGGCGCGTCGGGCGGCTGGAGGCGGCGTGGTACGGCGGAACGCGGTGAAAGGGTGAGCGAAGGGGACGGAGGCGCCGGGCGGTCAACGAGGAAGTGAGGGAGGGCGAGATCGAGGGGGATCGGTGGCTTTCCGGCACATCACGCCAGCGACGCAGCTCGGGTGATCGCGTCCAGGCGCGGTGGAGGAGATGCAGTCCCGCCGCGGAAAGAGGTGGCCGGATGTGGAGGCGCGGAGGCATGCCGCGGCGGAGGTTCCGGTCAGGCGACGGAGGGCCAGGACGGAGGTCTTGCGCGGAGAGGGAAGGCGGAGGGGCGGTGCTCCGGTCGCGGAGGGTTTCGGCGGACGCGGGGGCTGTTCGAGCGATCAGCGAGGGTGTCGCTGGACGGTGCTCGCCGCGGTCGATGGCGGAGGAGTGAGGCCAAAGACTGGGAGAAGACAGCTGTCAGCACCCGCGGTGGGACTCGCACATGCGGGCGGCGCCCACAACGATGAGGTCAGAGCGCGACGGGGCAGAGGGTTTAGGCGTGGCGGTCGCCGACAGTGGCCATGGTAGAGGTAAGAGTGGTGGTGGTGTATAATTATTTCGGTTTTTGTTTGTGGTTGTGGTGATGACGATTTGGGGGGAGGTTGATGGTGGGGGTGACCGACGTCGGTTGTGGACGATTACCTGGGATAGAAGGGCAGTAGGCGGAGGCGATGTGACACGGGTTTTGTGGCGACGATGTGGTGGAGTTGCTAGGTCCGTGTGGTGGTTACGTCGGTGATGGTGATATCCTGGTTGGTGGTTGTTGGTGGGGTTATGGTGGTGCTGGGTTCGGGTTGTCGAGGGGACGACAGTGGCGGTGATGGTCGGATTGGTGATGGCGATGGGTCGGTTGGGTTGTTCGATGAGTGATGGCTGGTGGCGAGGGTAATGGTGACAGCGGTGGTGATTTGGGGATGAAGGTAGCGGCTGTGGTGTTAGCCGAGAGAAGCGGTGGTCGGGTTAGATCGGGGCTAGGGATAGGGTTAGAAATTCGATTGTGTCGGGGTGTGTCCGACACGGAGTGGTTGGAATTGTATATGTAAAAAATATGGAATAAGAATTTGGACGGGGAGGGATTACATGGACACGATGCACTCACGTGGGTAGAAAAATTTGTGGATGGTTGAAATTTATGGAGGAGTACCTGCCTATTTATAGGATGTGGGAATTCTCAGTTGGATAAGGATTAGAATTGATTTAAAACCCCAATTGATAAATACCATATTAATTCAAATAGTTTTAAAGCAATTTCAATCCAAATTCCGAATCAATTTAAATCTAGGTAAATCTTTATATTAAAATAGAATCCATAAAATACATTCATATTTTTAAATCATAATAATTTATCTAAATATCAATCAAACAAAATTTAAAAAATATTTTTATGAATACTAATATTATAATAATAATTAATTTCAAAAATAAACATAAATATTTAAATATTTAAAATACCTTATTGCTAAATAATTTATTATAAATAATAAAAATAAAATTTGAAAATATATATAAAATAATTTTTATGTGCTTTACACGAATAAAATATTCACATAAATCTAGTTTTCTAATTTAGCACTATTAAAATAAGATAGTATTTTATAAATAATTAAAATAATAAGTTTTGCCAACCTCGATAATACTTTTAATAAAAATAATTATATATATTATTTTGAAACCATCACCGATAATAAAATCAAAAAATTATTTTTCTAAAAATATGTACCTCGCACATATTTGCACTCGACGAGTAAATACGAAAAACGAAAATTCCCGTGCGACGTACAATACGACTATGCGATGTATAATACAAAAAAATCAGTACTAAAAATGTAGTAAAAATTTATGGGTTTTACATCCTACCCAACTTACAAGAATTTTGTCCTCGAAATTAAGAATAAATAGGAGTTGAAAAGGTACAAGGGTATATCGATGAGGAACAATCACGACGATCAAAACATGCATTAGAAAATCGTGATTTCGATAATTGCGGAAATAAATCACGAATTTATTTTAGGGAGTGAATGATGGTCGCGACAATAAATCTAGGGTCAAGGGAAAGGACAAGTAACTCGAGATGGGGATATAGTCCCATCGGTTGGTCGGTGGCTAACTATTTTGGCAATAGTTGGGGGATAACTAAAGGTGATACCTTGGGTCTATCTATTAGGTATGAGTCTTCATCTAAATAAGTGAAAGATGAGAACCAATATGAGTCCAAAGAAGTTGTTTTCAAATATCAATATGTGGTTCAAAGGAGGCGGTGTAATTCAAAAAGAATTGCCAAGCCTGTTGCGGATGGGACCCTAGAGGACAAGTTTAACTATGTCCCCATCCACGTATATCGATAGATAAAAGTGAACCAAAGTACAATAGGTTGATCAGACCATCATGCACCGGTTCTGATTAGACAATATGTTAGTGGGTGCGCACCCAATAAAATATGTCATGATCAAGCTCGATAAGGGAATAAGCTTGCAAAACTTAAGCTAAACTAGCAGCAGAGGATAGTCAAAAATAGTAAAAACATAGGCACAATTAATATTGAAAGAAGTGGAACTAGTTCAAACTTCTTAAGAACCTAGTAATGTCTTATGTTGGTGCCTATACAGTCGTCCTACTGTCTACTTGCTTAAGACTTGGTTAAGGTCACAAGGAAGGTTAGACCGTAAGTCATTCTACCCAACTTATAAGAGTTAAACTAGTAGGGTGATGGATAATGTCTACCTAGT